>CAKNYM010052449.1:0-47687 GCA_932195095.1 Andricus curvator
GGGGGGGGGGGGATCTGCCCTAACATCACAAAGTGTCACTCAGTAGGTAGGTCGCAAAAGCTTTTTAACACGTCACACTTCTCTAATCAAAAACTAAATAAAGACCAATGTTATCGACACAAAAAAATTTATTAGTTCCATCTTCAACCAAATAGTTGAGTTTTCAAGCCAAACTGACGAACTTTTTAGAAGACAGTTGAATTCTCGACAAAGAAGTTCATTTTCAGCTAAGACAAATGAATTTTTAAACAAGAAACATGACTTTTCTACCATAACAAAACAATTCAATTTTCAACAAAAAAGATGAATTTAGCAAAATGGTTATATTTTCAACAAAATAATTAAACTTTCAACAGAATAGTTGAACTTTTAATGAAATAGCTGAATTTCTAACCTACAAAGATGAATTTTCAACAGAGAAGATTAATTTTCTACCAAAAGACGAACCTTCTGCCAGGAAGATTAATTTTCTACCAAAAAACGATTTTTCAACCAAATTCATTAATTTTCAACAAAATAGTTGAATTTTAAAATAAAAAAGATAAGCTTTCAACAAAAAATGGAACAATTAAATTTACAGTAAAAAAAAGTAATAAAAAAAACCGAATTATCCACCAGACGATTTTTTTTAACAAAAATGATCAATCCTTTATTAAATAGGTGAATTCAACGAACACGATTAATTATCTACCCAATTAGAAGAATTTTTTACAAAATAGTTATGTTTTCAAGCTAAAAAATCGAATGTTTTACAAACCAGTTGATTTTTAAACCGGAAAAGAAAAATTTTCAATACGAAAGTTAATTTTTAACCAAAAAAGATACATTTTTAACCAAAAATGGAATCGTTGAATTTTCAGTTTAAAAATCTAATTTTCAACAACAGCAAAAAAACGAAAATCAAATCAACAAAATGGTTAAATCTTCAACCAAATATGGACATTTTTAGATAAAAAATCAATTTTTAACAAAAAGAAACATTAATTTCTAACTACATAGTTAAATGTTCAAATAGTTTAACAGTTTTTCAATAGTTTGATTAAAAATAGTTTAAAACAAAAAAGTTCATTTTTAACCAAATAGTTTAATTTTCTACCAAAGCTGTTGAATTTTCAAGCCAACAAGACAAATTTGCTACAAAACAGTTGAATTTTCAACCCGAAAATATGAATTTTCAACAAAAAAGTTAATCTACGACCAAATAGTGCAATTTTCAACTAAAATGATGAATCTTCAACCAAAAATTAAAATGAATTTTTTACAAAGCAGCTCAACTTTAAACCAAGTAGTTCATTTTTCATACAAAAAAAAATGAATTCTCAACGAGAGATATGTAATAGTCAATATTTCAACAAAAAAATATTTTGGTTTTAAATAAAAAACAATTGAATATTCAACCAGAAAAGACGAATTTAAACAAAATAGTTGAATCCTACACCAAAACAGCAGGTTGCATTTCTAAAAAGAAAGGACAAATTTTCAAATAAAAATTAATGTTCTATCAAGAAAGAAGGATTTTCAACAAAATACATGAATTTGAACCGGAAAAGGTAAATTTTTAACCACAAAGGGAAAAGTTAAATTTTCAGTAAAGAAAATTAATGCTCAACCAAAAAAAAAAAAAAAATAAACACTTTTAGCAAGAATTTTCAAGAAAAAAGTTGAATTTTCAAGGAAAACGTTTATTTTTGAACCAAGAAGATTTATTTTCTACAAAAAGAGATAGATTATCAAAAAAATACATGAACTTTCTACCAAGTACTTGAATTTTAAACTAAAAAAGATGAATTTTCAACTAAACAGTTGAATTTTAAATTGAAAAAGATAAATTTTCAACCAAAAATGGAATAGTATTCTATATTCAATAAACATCAATTGTCAGAGAAACACCAAAGTTATTAATTCATTAATTACGAGAAAACACGGTTAGGCTTTAAAAATTAAATTTATTAACATATACGCATTCTATCGATTTAGATCAAGTAAACAAAATTTTGTTCATTAATATCTGGAATTGTTTTCTAAACATTATTCACGAAAAAATACAATAAAAAAACAAAAATAAAAATGTTATACAATCAAAAGTATTTTTTTTGGTTACCTTTGTTCATAAATTAGGAAAACTATACAACGAACTTTTTATTTTCATCGTAAAAACTAGTGTCACTCTTAAACTATTAAATACACGAAAAAATATTTCACGGAACTAATGTGTAATTTATTGAGATCTACATTTTTTGTGTTCAATATTTTTCTCCGAAATGCATACTTTTCAAGGTATAGTTTGATTTTTAACCAAAATCATGAAAAATCAGCGTGATTTTCATTTTTGGTCAATTTTTTCGAAAATAATTTCACCAAAAAAAGGTGAGTACAAAAAAGTTTTATTTTTACGAAATACACAATTTCTCTGTTGATTATTTTTATATAAAAGCAATACTTTTCAAAATAAATCATGAAAACCGTGAAAATAGGGGTTGTTTAAAAAATGCACTGTACCTCAGAAATTAAAATGCAGAGAAAAGCCTCAGAGGCTTTCTTTGTACAAGGTTGATTGTATGAATTTGCAAATAATAATTACATATAAAGTTTGGACTATAAAAGCAAAACAACGGCTTAAATAAAATCATTTCCATTAAATTTTTATTTTATAAATAAATAATATACCTTATAACTTTATAATTAAAGACAACTAATTTATAGATATTTTTGAAGATGGCGATATTTTTTTTAGTTTTTGATATACGTGCATGGTAAATATTACCATAAACTACTCTCTAGAACAAATAAATTCAGCCATTAAACGTGAAAATCGGCGATAAATTACCATTTTTATTCAGGTTTGAAAAGAAAAGTAAAATTCACCAAAAAAAATCAAATTTCAAACAAAAAATCTGCCTGAAGTTCTGATTCGAAAACTCTAATACTTCGTTTTTGGTAGTTTTAAGGCACCTAATAGGGTAATAGGTACAGTGATTGGCCACCTTTGACAATGACTGGCCACGTCAAACTGATCATATATTTTTAAAAAATTGACAATTAAAACTTATAATAAATAGCGTGGAGTGTGTTGTGAAGAATTTTGCACTGTTTATTATACTTTTATTTGTGAACATTTCTTAATTACGTATATTTGAACAAATGGCTAATCATGGGGGGGGGGCATTCATTGTACCCATTACCCTATTAGGATAAAAATTTCCATCATATAGTTTCAAATTTTTTTTTTTTCAATTTTCTGCAACCCACAACTTTGTCTACAGTTTTCAGTTATAATTCCCTAGGGTCAATATTATTTTCATGGATGACACTGTAATAATATCAATACTGATCAGTATTGACATTATCACAATGGCATTTACGATGGTATGGTGTTTAACTTTTTTGTTAAAACGAAAGATTTAAAGAAATCCATCTGTGCACTTCCGTAAATCCCATATTCCTCGGGGATGTGTAAGTTTACTTGTTTACTAAATGCTATTCGTACCGTGAAGCTCAGTTATACATGTTATAGAAATGCAACAAAACTAGCTGCATATTGATATTCTCTAAAAAAAATTTTTCCTCAACTGAACACAGTCTACTGTGACCGTGTGAACGATACGTGGAAATATTTTGACACGCAAGAATACAAGCGTATGATCGATGCCCGCTCCCCTGAGGATTGCGCGGTGAATTGCGTTTTCTTCGCGCGATCCTTCCGCTCCCGCGTAGATCCTCTGAATCGACACGTGTTTCTGTGGGAAAGTAGATAGATAGATAGCCTGCCAAATCCGTTGGATTCTCAGCGGGAAACTAATCCTTTGAAACAACATTTTTTTTGGAATGTTAATCTAAATACTTTGAATTAAATTATACAAAGGATAACCCGTGTGGAAAAGTTTCATGGCAGTCTGGTGTCAGGTCTGGCCCAGATCTGGCTTTATCTAGACTGTCTAGTCTGGAAGGTCTAACTTCAGCTGGACCGCCCAGTATGAAGGTCTGGTCTGGCTCAGGAGTGGCCCTGATCAGCTATCCAAGAATAAAATTCTAATTTCGGTTAGCAAATTTTTTTTAACATATTTCGAAAAAGTTACAGGTTGTCTGAAAAGATAGAAAATAAAAATTTCACACTATCAAACTAAGAATTTTTTTCTTACCACCTTGATAATCTGATTTGGTCAAGGTTTAGCGCTGATCAGCTAAATACACTTATAGTGAAGAATGTTTCTTTTTCAATTCATTAAAAAATAAAAGGAATCCAGCAAATAACTAGTGGCTGACCATATACATTTGTATATTAAATCTAAAACCTAGGTATACGAAATCTCCATTAAGAGACTATGTTATTAAATTTCATATACCGCATATTGATCATTTATCAGAAAAATCAGATATTTGCACTTTACACAAATTAAAAACAATTTTGGCAGCAATTTTCAATTATAAATAATCAAACATAATATTTTCTCCTCGATGAATGTAAATTACACTGGTTTTTAAGAGAAAAGTTCAATTAAACAAATAATTAAGAAACCTAACCCCCAAGCACCTGTACTCACGTTAAAATTCTAAAATTCACAGCGAATTTTAGAAAAAATTCCACCCATACGTTGCACTTTTAATTGTAAGTAGGAATTTAATCGACGAATTTAAGGTTATTACTTTATTTTTTAACATTCAGGTATATGAAAATTAATTTACGGTATATGCAAATGACTTTACTCACATGTATATTAAATTTCAATCAGCTTTTTTTAACAGTGAGGGTTCCGATTCCTGTATAATATCTAATAGTTAATACCAGAATTCAAAATCTTTCCCCTATTCCCCTTTTTTTTAAGAATTCCTCCTTTTTTCCCCTTTTTTAAGAAACTTCCCCTTTTTCTCGTTTCCTATCTTGAATACGATAAGAAAATCCAACTATCTTACGTTGAAAATTATGCAATTCTTCTTAAATTAAGAGTTTAGTATTATATTTTTGGTTCAGAATTCATCTCTTTTGGTTACAAATTTTACTATTTGGTTGAAAATTTAATTACTTGGTTGAAAATTAAACTATTTGATTAAAAAGTCATAACTTTTTTTTTATAAACAATTTCATTGTTTTGAATAGAAAATTGATCCTTTTGGATTGAAAATTCATCTTTTTTGGTAGAAAAGGCGTCTTTATCGGTTAAAAATAAACTTTTTTGTCGAAAATTCAACTTTTCGGGTTAAAAGTTCTCCTACTTAGTTGAAAATTTAATTATTTGTTTGAAAATATAACTATTTTATTGAAACTTTAATTATTATATTGTAAATTCCAATGTTTTGTTAAAAGGTCATCTTATTTGGTCGAAAAGTCAACAGTTTTGTTGAACATTCGTCCTTTTAGATTGAAAATTCGTATTTTTTGTAAAAAAGTGATATTTTTTTTGGTTAAAAATGAACTTTTTTTGATAATTCAACTGTCTTCTGAAAACTTCGTCTTCTTGTCTTGAATATTTGGATAAACTCAACTATTTGGTTGAAAATTTAATTATTTCGTTGAAAATTCATCTCTATTGCTTGAAAGTCCATCTATTTGGTAGAAAATTCACCTTTCTTGAATAAAAATCAAGTTTTATGTGAAAATTCATCTTTCGGGGGTTCAAAATCAACAGCTTTCTAAAAAATTCGACTTTTTAGATTGAAAACTCAACCCTTTTTCTGAAAATTCATCTCTTTCCGTGGAAATTCTCTTTCGCTTGAAAAATTGACTATTTTGTTGAAAATTCGTCGTTTATGTTCGATTTAACTGTTTGTTATTTTTAGTTAAAATCTTTTTTGGTTGAAAATTCAACTCCTTGGTTGAAAGTTGAACTACTCTGTTAAAATTAGTTCTCTTTGTTGACGATGCATCTCTTTTGCTAAAAATTTACCCATTTTATTGAAAAACCTTTTTTGTTGTTGAAAATTTTGTCGCCTTTGGTTGAATTCAACTATTTTTTATTCAAAGTTTGAATCTTTTTGGTCGAAATGTCACCTTTCTTGGTCGAAAAGGTACTTGCTTGCGAATGCAACTGCTTTTGGTTAAAGTTAATTATTTTGTACTTGAAAGTTCGACCATTTGTTGAAAATATTTATCTTTGCAGGTTGAAAATTCGTATCTATTCCTTGAGAATTCAACTATTTATTTAAAAATAATTAGTTTTTAAATTCAAATATTTGTTTGAAAATTGATCCTTCTGATTGAAAGACTTTTTGGTTTGAAAACTCAACTATTTTTTTGAAAATGTAATAATATTTCATGTTTATATTCCTATATATGGAAACATAAAGAGTTTCATGTTTAATTCAATGTGATATCTACATTAATTTTATCTCCAAAAGTATTTATTCCTCTATTATTCCCCTATTTTCGTGAAAAATCATCCTATTTTCCCGGTTTTAACATAATTTTGGCATGTGAAATCTGAAATTTTAACAAAAGGGGATACCAGGATATAGAATACCGAGAACAGCTATAGAGTTTTTTTCGTTTCCTCAATAAAAATGAATTTTAAAACAATGTTTAAACAATTTGCAGTTTTTTCGTAAAGTCGTTACACTAAATCGAAGTAAAATCTAATGATGCATTTAATTGCTCGTGGCGCTTTAAGACTTTCAAAAACGTAATTTTGTAAACAATTTTTTTAATAATTCCATTATTCCGGATCAAAGGGATATTATTTACTTTATTACTTTATTAAGAAATGAAGTATAATTTATTTGAGAATGCCGACAAACAAGAAAGATACTATTTGCAAGCGCTTGATGTTCAATTCTACGTGGATTTATCCGGTTCTTAAACTAAAAGCGAATCAAGTACGTGCGGTGTCTCGATTACAGAAATATAGTCAATACAATCGCCGCCATTCTCGGGACCAGCATCCAATCGAAATGCGGCTCCAATAAGCTTTAAGCACTTCTCGACGGGTGGCGCCAGGTCAGACATGCCGCTGGGCACGGTCAAATCCGGATTCGATGCCGTTCCTTGTTTTTTTTTTTTTTTTTTTTTTTTTTTTTTCATGTTCTCTCTTCCTCTTGTTTCACGGAATCCTCTTTCCCTTCTTGCTTTACCAATTATCATACTAATATCTACCTGCCTCTTCTCCCATATAAACAGGCGCGCATTCAGAGAAGTGACCTGGGGGAGGGGGGGGGGGGTCGGAAAATTGTATACACATACAGAGTTATGAACTATTAAATTGACCAATTGCTAACTAATTTTTAGGGTGACCTCTAGAAACAAAAAAACAATTTCTGATCATTTCCCGGATACCAAACAATTTTCCATATGTCGTATTTAAAAAATTAAAACTTTCATGCCTGAAAAAAGTTCTATTCTATTTTTATTTATTCGTAAAATTAGCGCTCAGAAGTCGTTTTACCCAATGCTTTTGAAATATTAGTTTCAAAAGATTTAAAATATTTGAAAGATTTCAACAGATTTCATTGGAATTCGTAGAATTGCCAAGGATTTTAATTATTTTAAGGAATGTTAAAAGTTTTTAAACGTTTTAAGGAATTTTAAAAGATTGAATATTTTGTACAGTAGTCCAAGTGATTCTACAGGAGTTAATTAAGGAATTTATTATTATTTCAAAGATCTAAAGGGGTTTTCAGATATTAAAGAAAAATTGATGAAATTGCAAATCATTTTCTAAACTAATAAGGACTTTGAAAGATTTCATAGGATTTAAAAGGTATTAGGGTATTTTAATCATTTCAAGGGACTTCAGAGGATTTTAAAGATTTCAAAGGATTTTCATAGGATGATTTTAAGTGATTTTTAACAGGCTTAATTTTTGTGAAATTCTTTGCAATTTATAGAAATATTTCTGTAAATTGCAAAGAATTTCACAAAAATTAAGGAATTTCGTAGTATTTCAAAGATTCGAAAGGATTTCATAGGATTTATAAGATTTTAGGATATTAAAAAAGCTTCCAACGGATTTCAGATTATTTCCAAGATTTACAAATATTTCAATGGACTTTTGAGAGATTTTATAAGATTTTCGAGGATTTCAATTATTCTAAGGGATTTTAAAGACTCTCAATACAAGGTATTTAGTAAATTTCCCAGGATCACAGAGGATTTCATAGGGCTTCAAATATTTCAACAGATCTGTTGAAATAATTTAAATTATATTAAATTATAATAATAATTTAAATCGATTTAAAGGAATATCGTCATTTTTCACGTTACTTCAATATTTTTAATTGATTTCAAGATTTTAAAGGCATTTTAAAGATGTAGGATATTTGAAAAAATTCCCATGAATTTTCAAGCGCTTAAAAAAATTGCAAGGTACTTCACAAGTTTTTGAAGGATTTGCAATACTTTAGTGTATTTTCAAGGATTCCAAGAAAATTTGAAGAGATTAAAAAAATTTGAAGGAATTTCGAAGGATTTTAATGATTTTCAGGAATTCAAAAAAACTGTTAGGCGGTTTTCAAGAATTTTCTAGAATTTCAGGAGATTTAGAAAACAATTTTATAGGACTTATAAAGTTTAGGATATATTAAAAAATTTCAAGAAATTTTTCAAAGATTTCAACGGATTTAATAAGATATCGAGGATTTCAATGATTTTAATGGGTTTTAAAAGCTGCCAAGGTATTTCTGTAAATTTTCCAGGATTGCAGGAAATATCAGATTTCATGGAATTTCACGGGCTTTTCAAGGGATTTTATTCCATTTCAACGAATTGTAAAGATTTGAAATGATTTCATAATATTTCAAGGGGTATCACAAGGAATTTCATAAGATTTAAGGAATTTTAATAGAATTTCCAAGATTTGAAGTTTTTTTTTCCACTTTAAGTACTACTTTTTTGTTAAATTGATATTAAAAAACATAATAAATCATTGAAGACGATCCGCATTAAACCCACCGAATGCTTGTTTTTTACATAGTAAAATTTAAAAACTGGAAACCATGACTGTCTAAATTAAATTTGGCGCTCTCTAAATCTGAATCAGTGAAATGTCACTGATTGTCAGTGAAATTTCACTGATTAAAATTTCTAGAAATGGGTCACTGGCAATCAGTGAAAAGTTACTTATACATTCAGCCTTTGAGAGTTGGGAGCACTGCACCATGTTAATTTAGCAGTCATAATAAAATAAGATTCTCGTAAATTCAATCAAATAATATTAATTTACTTTCAAGATTCGATTGTCATGTACACACCCTTTAAGGGCATTCTCTTCGGTGATCACGTGACCAAACCAGTCCTTGGTTATGAATTTTTTTTTTGGTGTTCACCATGTCCAAACGCAATGATATATCGCTCTCAAAATTTGGAATATAGGAAATGAGACAATAAATTGCGTTTGTATATTTAGTTTCAGTAATAATTTTAAAAAAAATTATCCATGTAAAAAATAATGTGTAAAATTTCATAACCGAGCTTGGTCATGTGATCTCTACTTTACCGACGTTGAAAGCTTCTTTTTTTCTCCCCTAGAAATTGCTAAAAATGCTCCAAAAATAATGACAGGTTACGTGTGTGCAGATACTTATTTTTTGATTTGCAACAAATGTGCAAATGTTATTGTTTATATTGATTTTTTAAAATATTTAGACGATTTAGTCCAAAATTTGTGTCAGTTATCAACATACGCGAATCAAAAAATCTGAAATGCATCAAACCAAACATTACCTGCAAAGTGCTCGACTCGAGTGGTAATATCCGATTTTATTAATTTATAAATAAAATTTCTTTGAAAGTATAAACATATTGATGTATACAAACGTTCTTTAGTGCTTTTTATTTAATCGTTCAAATTCTAAACACGATATCTCAATCCGTGTGGACGTAGTGAGCAGCAAAAAAAATGAAAATAATATTACACATTTATTTTTTACATGAATAATTTTTTTCAAAATTATTACTCAAACTAAATATACAAACGCAATTTATTGTCCCATTTCCTATATTCCAAATTTTGAGAGCGATATATCATTGCGTTTGGACATGGTGAACACCAAAAAAAAATTTCATAACCGAGGACTGGTTTGGTCACGTGGTCACTGTAGAGCATGCCCTTAAGTAAGTACTTTTTATATCAGTTCGAGTATATTTTTCACGCAGTTAATTTTTGCACACTAACAGCCCGAAAATTCAAAAATTTATTTCATTAAGACATTTTTTTTGCTACTTAAGTATAAGAATATCAGCAAGGCTTTACTTTAAAACTTAGTTACTCAATTGATTAGTGAATAAGTCCGGAATCACTAATTAATCAGTGAAATGTCTAACTACTATTTCAATCAGTGAATTTTTCACTGATTCATATTTAGAGAACGCGGTTTCCCGTGTGGAAAAATTTCGTGGCGCAGTACTGTTTCTGTCCAGTCCGCCTTGAGTCGACATTGGCGCGCCACAGGCTGACTATCCAGTGGCTAGACTGGGATGTAACGCTCGGATCGACTAGTTTCTAGACAGATCGGCTATTTTAATAAAAAATAATTAATAATTAAATAATATAATTATTTTTTATGCCATAAAAGTCCAATATATAGATTTTGCAGTTAATTAAAAATATAAAAAAAGTTTTTGTACACAAAAAAATGAAGAAATGAGTTTCCGCAAATCTCTTGTACATACGCCGGGTGTCGAACTTCTGATGTAACTTCCTATTCTATTGTTGTAACTTTGTCCCGTCGCCTTAACACCTCGGCCATCTAAAAGTTAAATTTTTTTTCTTTTTTGTCGGACATGAATTTCAATTCATTACATCCTAATATTTATTTCAATAAAACATGAACAATTTTTAAACATTAAAAGTGCTTGATTTGTGAATAAATCATTGAAAAAAATAAAGTTTGTATGATGTTACTTGCGATTAGGCTACGAAATAATGATTGTTTATTATTTCAAATAAATAATACGTTAGGCTTAATTATCATTTACGGAATCAATAAATAATTAAAATAAATTAAATAAATCTTTTATAATAATATTGGATTTTTTGGAATATCATAAATATTATACATAGCATTATACATATTATAATTATTATAAATTCAATATAAATTCAGTATAACTTCACTATATAATTCAACTGAAACAAAATGTTTTTAAACATTCATCAAAAAATCGTTCTTGAAACTGCAGTTCTTGTATTAAGATTTCTATCACCTTCAACAATTATTGTTTACTATCTTAAATATGTGATAGTCTACAATTAATTATTGCTTGAGCATTTGTACAATTGTGTATTGTAATTTCCTAAATCTTTTATTCGAAAATGATTATTTTCTAAATTCACCTCTGTCATTTTTGTTTAAGTCCAAACCGTGATTCTATCTAGAAACTAGCTAAAATCTGGATAATCTTTATATATTCAAATTCGTAACGAACTCCTAGATAGCGCCAAGAATGGGACTAGACAGCAGAAAGGTTTGAATCAAACACGTAGTAAAACTAGAAAGCGCCAGTGTAGTGCCAGGTTAGTATTGCGTGAATAAGATAGACTTGAGAAAAACTGTACTGGCTTTAGCATGATTCAAGACTGCCACGAAATTTTTCCACACGGGTTAATCTAGCCGGTCTAGTTTGGGGCTGATAAGAATGAAGAATGATATGGGTCAGACTACACTGAAAAAAACTAGGGTTTCAATTTTTTTTTCAGCTCAATTTCTTAAAAATTCAGTTTGAACTTCAGCTATGTTCGCTGTCATAACCAATATGAAAGTTGAAAAACAATTGCATTGCTTTCAATTTCTTTATCGCTCGAAATCAACCAATTGTCTGTATTTTTTTTCAGTAAGTTTATCACCATTTTTTTGTTCGCAAAGAAACTTCATTTTCTTCTGAAAAGACTTTCCAGTTTAACTGGTCTGGACAGAGTGAGATCTGGACCAGATCCGAAATTTATACTGCCCTGAAATTTTTCCTATATAGGACCCTCCCTTCTTTTTGCAATTCACCATACAAATAATAAAAAAACGAATAATGCCTATGGAATATACTTTCTGATTTTGATTGTGAATAAGTAATAAGACGAACAATGAACATTGACTTCAGGATTGAAACTGATGTTTCTTCGAAGGCATAATGGAGGAAGAAATATAAGAAAAGAGGGTGGATCGGACGTCCATCTATTCCTCTGATGGTGGGCAGAACTAGATCTCATCTTGAAACGAATGATCAATTCTCGACTTTTATGATATTGCTTGGCATTATGCCATTCGATTATCCATAGGCGGGAACGAATAATCGAGAACTCTCAGTAATCAGTAGAAAATTTCTTCCCGATGAAAGGTCATCTACTTATATAGAGTCAAAGAATCATGTTTAAAATGCCAACTTGATAATTGTATTATTACATAATACAATCAAACCCAATGAGAAATTTTAAACTTTATGTTCCTAGGTTTTTAAGTGAGGTATAACACAGTAAAAACTGGGGTTTCCATTAGAAACAATTTTTGGCTTCAATGGAGCTGCAACAACAAGGAACCCCTTTTACTGAAGAAGAACTCAAAAACGATGAAGTTGGTCCAAAGAAGACTCTAATTGAACCTCCAAAGGAACCCCATTTCAATACATAGAGACGTTTTCCAGAAAACCTATTTTTCGCCTTGCCCTAAAATTTTACGTATTTAATAATACAATTTTTACGTCAAGGGGTTGGTTTGTGAATGCGCCTTTATGTTGTTCTAATCAAGTGTTCTCCAAAGGATTAATTTTAGGTCTCCACACTCTCTTAAAATGAAAAAGTGAAATCTCACGGATCTTCAGTGTAATCTTACTGTCTGAAACAGTCAGAAGTGTGTCACTGACAATCACTGAAATTTCGCTGGTTTAATCAGTAGAATTCCATAATTGTTTAATCAGTTAGGTTCACTGGTTACTACAAGTAGTCAGTCCTACGCGTTGCCGTCCATCAGCTGTTTAGGTATGACACTTATTAGCATGCAATCACTTTTGTACAAACCTTTGCATTATCTTTAAAAAAAAAAAATAAATTCACAACAATAAATGAGGGCCGGGCTGCAATAATTTCAAGCGAAAGACATTATATCCCCTGAATATTGCAGCCATACCCAAAATATTTCTAAAATAAACTCTAGTACACAATAAACCTCGTTTTCACTCGTGCGGAATGCAAAGATACACTGTTAAAAATGTTTGTAAATTTAATATAGATTTACTATACATTTGTATAGTAAATCTAAAAACTCGGTCCAGGAAATAGTAATTAAGAGGCTGCATAGTAAATTTCATATACATGTATATTGGTCAACTCTTAGAAAAGTCAGGTAAATTCACTTTACACAAATTAAAATTAATGTTGGCAGTAATCGTTAATTCCAAATAATAAAGCATGATATTTTTTTCTAGTTAAACATAAATTATACTGGGTTTTAAGTGGAAAAGTTCAATTAAGCGAATAATTAAGACACCTAACCTAAAAGCAGCGGTTGTTTTGTTAAAATTCTGACATTTACAGTGAATTTTGAAGAAAATCCCACCTATACGTTGCACTTTGATTATAAATATGAATTTAGTCGATGAATTTTAGGTTATTACTTTATTTTTTAATATTTGACAAGATTTGTGTGCATCAAAGAACTTTCAACTTTCACGCGCTCTGTTTTACTATACATGTATATTAATTTTACCAGATGATGGTATATTAAATTTACTACACGTATATGCATATTGCTTCCATTACATTTATAGTAAAATCGCTATAGAAATTTCTAACAGTGTACGACTGGAGGTTCATTTCTTGGCCGCGTGGAGCGCTACATCACTGGTATGATCACTGGTTATTCAACTGAGTCCCTTACTGGTTCGCCGAGTCAACATCGGAAAATTACTGGTTCACCAGTGATAACTCAAAATACTGATTGGACCAGTGAAAATTTCAGTGGTTCAGTTTAAGAGTGCAGGTTTCTAGGAAAGTTCAAGTTCTAAAAGATACCAACTTTTATTTAAGCTGCAACTTTAGTGAACCCCCAGTTTTTTCTGAGAACGAAATCTAATGGTGCAAGCAATATAAACGAATTCGATGAAATAATTCGATCAAAAAGCTTTCCTCCCTTATGGTGGACCAACCCATGGGATTAACTTGACCGTTCCATTGGTCCAGCCAGCAGATAAGGCACGCGCATTCGATCCGGGGATATACGGATAAATATAGGATACAATAACAGGACGAGTGGTTAGCCTGGTTAGGCTCAAACGACGATCCGAGCTTGATAAATGATCCTGTACCAAAAATAACTTTTCAAGTCCGTACTTCACATGGAATAAGCACGCAATCATGACCAATTCTTATTTTACATCTTTCTGACAGCGACATGAGCAAACAAAGCCTCTATGATTCGTTGGTTCTAGGGAAATTGTTCTTTAATGCATATTTATATTAAATTTTTATACAAGGAAAAAAGCAATTTATCAGTATCATATGTATATCAGCGCGCGGACTCACGCCACTATAGACGGTTTTTGACACTTTTTTTTAAAGATGTAACTACTTTACTATTTCGAAAAAAATGACCCTAACGCACACATTTTTTCAAATTGCTCGTTAATGCAACTTTTTTCCCCCCTTTGCCTTTGAAAATATTTTCAAACTTCTTTGCTAAATTGGCTAAAAATAACATATTTGCCATCTCAAAAGTTAAAATTTTAATATTTTGAAGATTTCAAAAGATTTTAAGAAATTTTTAAGGTATTTAACAAATTTCAAGTCAAATTAAAAAAATTGCAAGTTCAAATCACTCGAAAATTCAATTATCATCAACGGATTTTGATGTAATTTTTTTAATCACCCTAAGGTTTTCAGGCATAATGTATAACTGCTAATTTTTTATTTTAGCCAAAGCAAAATTTGTTAAATAATGGAATAAAAAACAAAAATTTGTATTTTTTTATAACTTTTCAAGTGTGCCACTGCTCTAAAGATGCTAAATTTCAGTGAAACAGGGCTTAAATCAATACAACAACTATACTTAAATAATCAATAATATGTTCGAGTGAGAAAAAAATGTTTATAATGTTATAAACAAATTAATGAAACTGAGTAATTTTTTCGTGATCTGCAATAATTAGTTTTTGAAATTCATAGTTTTTGCATAAAATTTGAGAAAAATTAATGTAAAATTACCATCAGTTAAAAATAGCTGCTCTTAAGCAATTTTTTAAACAATATTTGTAAACAAATACACAGATTGACAATGTTTGAATGAATAGGCTCATTTTTTCACAGAATGATCTGAAATGTCTTTTTAATCACTCCGAGTTGTCATATTTTGTAATTTGAAAACATTTATTTATTTAAACAATTATTATAAACAAATTCACATGTTTACCATTCTTCCATGAATAGGCTCAATTGTACTTTTCGCTGTCGCATTTTCTGAGTTAAAAAGAACTGTTAATTATTTAAGCAATTTCTATGAACAAAAAGGAAACACGGTGAAAATAATGACCATTTAATTCTAAAATTTTTTAAAATAATTAACAGTTTTTGTCATTTTGGAAAACATGACAGCAACGTTTCAATGGAAAAACATTTTTAGAAATTTGCTTTCAACTTGAAAAATATGACAACAAACAGTCATTGCTAAGACATTTTCAGTTGATACCTTGAAAAAAAGAGACTATTCATGGAAAAAAGATCGAAATGTGCATTTGTTTATAGAAATTGTTTGAATAATTAAAAGTTATTGTTAATTTGAAAAATATGACAGCAAAAAGTCACTGGCAAGACATTTTTAGTCGAATCTGTTTAAAAAATTGAGCCTATTCATTTTGAAATTGTTAAACTATGTGTTTATTTACATATAAGAATTGTTTAAAAAATTACAAAAGAGCTGCTATTTTTAATTAATCATAATCGTACACCAATTTCACACTATGAAGTTTAACAACTAATCCTTGCAAATAACGAAAAAATGACATTTGTTTATTACTTTTTTCATAACATTATGAACCATTTTTTCCTTACACCAACACATTATTTATTATTTAATTAAAGTTATTGTACTGATTTAAGCCTTGTTTTACTGAATTTGAGCATCTTTACAGCAGTGACATACTTGAAAAGTTATAAAAAGACACAACATTTCGTTTTTTATTTTATTAAATAAAAAATATTGCTTTGGCTACAATAAAAAATTGGCAGTTACACGTTATACTTGGAAACCTTAAGGTCAATTAAAAAAATATATCAAAATCCGTTAAAAATGGAATTGTTGAGCGATTTTTATTCAAAAACCCGAAAACCCATGTAGAAAAAGTGCAGTAGTATTCTATCATAAACAAGGCTGCGCAGTTGTTTTCTACCATACTTAAAGCTTATCGTATAGTATAATACTTCAGCCTGCACTTCTATCGGAATTTTACGGAATGTTTTTCTACTGTGTTTTAGGATGTGCAATAATGTAATGTCATATGGCTGCGCAGTAGTATATTACCATAAGAAGGGCTGCGCAGTAATGTTCTACTATACATATTGCTACTCAGAAGTCACTTAAATATGCTTATGACTGCGCAGTATTATTCCGCCACGCTAATGGCTCCGCAGAAGTCTCATACAATGCACACATCTGCGCAGTAGTATTCTCCCATAAGCAGCGCTGCGCAGTAATGTAATGCCATGCGTATGACTGCATAGGATTCACTTACTGCGCTTATAGGTGCGCAGTTGTCTTCTACCATACTTAAAGCTTATTTTATAGTACTTCAACCTGCATTTCTATCTAAATAAAAAAATTAATCAACAAATGAAATCAGCGAAACTCCTTGCTTTGATTTAGAGAGTAAAATTAAAATGTATAATTACATGGTATATTTATTGAAAAAAAAAACAACAAATTTCTAACACCCTTCATCCCAAAACGGTTCCTTCAAGTCTATCCTACAATAGAATCAGACGGCGGAACAAGTGTAAAGCGCATTTTGAAGACACGTCGTGGGAGTAGAAATATTGACAAATGATGTCGCGATGCTCTTTTCAAATGAGCATTCCAAGCAACGTCTTTCAACAATGCTTACTAGACAGTCCAACCTGTACTTTGCGGTTGGGTTTCGGGTTTTGACTCCTGGGTGTCGATTACAGGGATCACAGTGGTTCACTAGTTCAATTTTAGGTATAAAAAGAATAAAATTTTATTTTTTTTACGTCTGGGAAAATTGAATAATTTATACATTTAGGTAAGAGAACCTAATAAATACGACATCTTCCAGACTAATGGTAATAATGGTCGTACCATTAGTCTGGAAGATGTCGTATTTATTAGGTTCGCTTACCTAAATTTATAAAGGTATAAAAAGGAGATTTTTTTCGAATGAGGGGATTTAATTTATTATCAAAAACTTTTTATATCATATGGGTATTTCGTGAATATTGCACAAAAGTGCTCTCTAACAGTAGCGCCTTTTCTTTGGCAAGTTTTCTAGTCATTTTTGTATTAAAAAAATTTGTTTGAATGTATTTTTACCAGTAGTTAGATTTTGATTCCTTATTCTCATCTAGTTTTTTCTAATGTACTTTCCTGTATTTGTTTACTGAGACGCGAAAATTGGTTTCTAATGTATATTTTTATCAGTTGAAAGCTCTCAGTTGCTCAAAACATTTTCTAACGTCAGCTCAAACAAAATTATAGTCTAAATCTAAAAAAGAGAAATTAAAAAAAATATTAGTCACGAAAATAGCAAAACATGCAAAACTAAGCCATATGAGAATCACCTCCAAATTAATTATATTTTATTAGAGGTTTAGAAGTTCTGGTTGAAAAGTTTACTATTATATTTTTGGTTAAGAATACATCTTTTTATGTTGAAGATTTGATTATTTTGTGAAAAATTCAACAATTTTGTTAAAAAATCATACATTTTGTTTGAAAATTCAAAGATTTGGTTCAAAATTAACGTTTTTATTAAAAATTCAACTGTTTTTTAAAAAATTCGTCATTTGGCTTGAAAATTCAACAATTTAGTTAAATTTTTCTTCTTTCTTGGCTAAAAAATATTTTTTTTTGGTCGAAAAATCAATCATACTGTTGAAGATTTGTCTTTTTTGATGAATTAAACTGTTTTTCCTTTTTCAAATTGAAATTTTTGTTGGTAAACATATCCTCTATCACATTTTTCGTTGAGAATTCGTCTTTTTTGGTAGAAAATTCAACTACTTCGTTAAAAGTTGTAAAAAATTCATTTTTTTTTGGTTGCAATTTAATTATTTTAGTTGAAAATTCAACAATTTTGTTAAAAAGTCATACATTTTGTTTAAAAATTCAAAGATTTGGTTCAAAATGTTAACGTTTTTATTAAAAATTCAACTGTTTTGTAAAAAATTCGTCATTTGGCTTGAAAATTCAACAATGTAGTTAAATGTTTCTTCTTTCTTGGCTAAAATTTTTTTTTTATTGGTCGAAAAATCAAATATACTGTTGAAAATTCGTCTTTTTTGATGAATTAAACTGTTTTTACTTTTTCAAATTGAAATGTTTTTTGGTAAACATATCCTCTATCACATTTTTTGTTGAGGATTCGTCTTTTTTTGTAGAAAATTCAACTGCTTCGTTAAAAGTTGTAAAAAATTCATTTTTTTGGTTGAAAATTCATTATTTTAGTTGAAAATTCATCTCTTTGGTTGAAAAGGTACTTACTTTTTTTTTAAATTCGTCTTTTTTTGGTTAAAAATTCAACTATTTCGGTAGAAAATTAACAATCAGAATAAAAATTCACATTTTTGGGCTGAAAGTTAAACTGTTTTATAGAAAATTCGTCTTTCAGCTTGAAAATTCAACAATTTGGTTGAAATTGTTTTTCTTTCTCGACTTAAAAATCAACTATTTCGTAGAAAATTCTTCTTTTTTTGATGAATTCAATTGTTCTTGATTTAAAATTAAATTTCTTTTTGGTTGAAAATTCAATTTTTACATTTTCTGTTGAGAATTCATCTTTTTGGGTTAAAAAATCAACAATTATTGACAGACAAGTCGTATTTTTTGGATGAATTGAATTGATTTGAAATTTAAATCTTTTTTGGTTTCATTGCAATGTACGTTGAGAACTTCTCTTTTTCGGCTGAAAGTTAAACTGTTTTATAGAAAATTCGTCTTTTCAGCTTGAAAATTCAACAATTTGGTTGAAATTGTTACTCTTTCTCGATTTAAAAATCAACTATTTCGTAGAAAATTCTTCTTTTCTTGATGAATTCAATTGTTCTTAATTTAAAATTAAAATCTGCTTTGGTTGAAAATTCATTTTTTACGTTTTCTGTTGAGAATTCGTCCTTTTGGGTTAGAAAATCAACAATTATTGGTAGAAAAGTCGTATTTTTTGGATGAATTGAATTGATTTGAAATTTAAATCTTTTTTGGTTTCATTACAATGTACGTTAAGAACTTCTCTTTTTCGGTTGAAAATTCAAATACTTCGTTAAAAGTTGAACTAATTTGGTTAAAAATTCATCTTTTTGGTTGAAAATTAAACTATTTGGTTAAAAATGTATCTATTTTGTTGAAGAAAAAAACAATATTTTTACTTCTGATATTAGGAATTTGAAACGTTTCTATTTCAATTTAGTATTGATCCCTACATTAATTTTATTTAAAATAATTTATTCGCTATTTTCGTAAAAAATCTCCTTATTTCACCTGTTTGTAGAGCATTTTGACCTGCGAATTACCGCTATAAAGATATTTTGATTTGGCATTAAAAAGTTGATTTATCGATGTCCTTAAAATGCAAAAAATTAGCAAATAAATCGTTAAGAAAATTTTTGAAATTGGTATGATCAAAAAGAATCTCTTTCAAAGCGTCTTATTTTCTATTGTCTTGTATTTCTGTTTATGATTCTAAAAAAATGATATGAAACCTTGTAAAAAAAATGAGGAAAAGGGAAAAATTGGGTCAAAATTCTCGATTTTATGTGTTTTAGAGAATTTTTCAAATTTGAGGGGGAAAAGGGGGATTAGGTAAAAAAGGTTTCTGAATATAGTCAGCAGCTCTGTACCTCACAACTTCCATGACCGACTGCATAAAAAAAATTAAAAGCTGTCACGCATGACTTGGTTTTATACATATATAGCTACATTTGAATCCACCGGTAGTTTCGCATCCGACGAGTGTCTAACCTTAACGATATTTTGATCAGTGATAAGTTGATTAGAGATAATCAGTAAGGATCGGAACAATATAAACGCTCAGCTAATGAGTATATATGCGTGTGTTACAAGTTGTAACGTCTGCCTTGTAGGAATAATTGCCTGGCCTTCATTATGCTTCTCCGTACAG
This sequence comes from Andricus curvator, assembly GCA_932195095.1. Lineage (NCBI taxonomy): Eukaryota > Metazoa > Arthropoda > Insecta > Hymenoptera > Cynipidae > Andricus > Andricus curvator. The sequence goes on from CAKNYM010052449.1 coordinate 20,255, forward strand.
AAATTTGCCATTTTTTTAATTCTATCCTCGCATGCATTTTGTTCCGTGTAATGGTAGCGGGGTACATTGTAATTTATAGCGATGTCAAACAAATTATGGCCAATCATGAGAAATAAAAAGAAGCAAAGTAACAAACAGTCGTAATTACCGCAGGCTATGGTGAAATTAACTGTGTATTGAACGAGTGCATGAGCAAATGAAGCGACATTTGTCTTTCTGAATACTCAATGTATATGAATGTTAGTTTTTTAAATCGCCTGCAATTTTTTGACAGGTAATGAATAATTTTGAAGACTTTATATATATGTTTGTATAGAGGAGAGACGGGTACAGCGTGAGAAATTTTTAATACATCGCTTCATAAAAAGTTATAAACAATTTTAAAATTAAAATAATTTAAAATTATAAGAGCCAAATAAAAAAAATTTTAATTTGAAACTGAATAACCAAAATAAATTTTGGGCAATAATATAATTATACTAAAAAAAATATAAATTTTAATACATTAAATGCTTTTAACTTAACCCTTAACGCTCACACGGGGTGTCTCACACACCATGGGCTTTCCGATTTTTTTCCGGCTGTCTACGATTTTTTTTTTGAATTAAAAACTATCACTGAGGCTTTGGAGATATTATTTCCTATTTTGTATTGTTTCAACATCACAAATGATTTTTTTTTTGGTAAAAATATCTGAAGGTGTATTGGGAGGTGTGACCGTCAAGGGTTAAAATGGTCTAATTTGACATGATTCGTTTTTTAACCCTTTTATGTTGCTTAACTATTGAAGCTTTCAATTTGAAATAACAAATCTTGAAATAAACAAAATTAAAATTTTTACAATTTTTTATTTCTCATTACAAATTTTTTAGTTTCTATAATGTTTTAAATTCAACTATCTTATTTATAAACGCTCTTATTTTAATATTTTACGGTACAGCAAAAATGTCTTTAATTACAACACTTTTAAAAAATGCAACATTATTATTGATGATATTGACGTAGAGAGAAAAGAATATTTTCCATGCAAAAATTAAAACATACAGAAATTATTTATTGAAAAACTTTTATTTTTAACAACAAATTTTTTCTTGTCGTTTTTTAGCAAATTTTAAAAATGTTTTCAATTTATTGAATGAAAGCTAATTTTCCTGCGAAAAATTTCTCTACTACTTAAGTAGTAAAAAATCTTTTCCATGCAAATTTTTGTTTTAAATTCCTTTTGTAATGCCAGAAATCAGAAAAAAAAATTTAAATGGAACAAAAATTAAACAAATAATAATATTTGACATTCATTCTTTATTTTCAAAAAATTTTCTGAGAAAATAAGCTTTCAATCAATAAAATCCCATCATTTTACAAAATTTGATGAGAAGCGATAAAAAAAAAGTTCGGTCAAAATTCAGTTTTACAATACATTATTTTAGTATGTTTCTAATTTTTTTCATTTTAAATAATCTGTTCTCTCTTCCATAATGCCAGCAATAATAATATTGAAATTCTTAAACGTATAATTACCTTTCATTTTCCGGAGATTATTAGGATTTAAATTAAAAATTTTAAATGCTAAAATTTTCACCTTCGAATTGGATAATATAAAACTTGAAAGTACCTAAAACTGTATAATTTAAAGTTGGAATCCGGTAGAATTTTTAATGAACTTCGAAAATTAATTATTATTGAAACTTGCATAATTTCATGTTATTTGGTTTACATTAAAAATTATTGAATATATCCTTTTTTTAAATTTCTGCGATTAAAAAATTCTACTCTTTATATTTAGAGCGTTAAAATTAATCATCGATAATTCATATAGAAAATTCACTGTTCTGAGTCAGAATAGTAATTCTTTTGGAAAATTTCCTATCCTGAAATTGAAATTTACTGTTCCAAACTCAAAAATATAATTCTTTACTAAAATTTCCTTATTCAAAGTAAAAATTAAAATTCTTTACGGAAATTCCCTGTCCCAAGCTCAAAATATTATATTTCCATATAAAATTTTATGTGGCAACTTTGAAGTAATTCTTTTCGAAAATTCCCCGTTCAAAGTCAGGATAATATGGTAATTCTATACGTTAATTTTTTTACATTTCTTCTATTTATTCCCTGTTTCAACTTAGAATTATAATTCTTTTAGAAAATTCGCTCTTCCAAGTGAAAATTATCATTTTTTTTAAATGCCCTGTTCCAAAACTCAGAATTAAATTAATAAAAGATAAGAAACCACTTTTAATTTGAATATTAGTATATTTGAGAGAAAATTCCTGGTCACTGAATCACTTTCCCGGTCATTTACCAGTTTTTTCCCGGTAAACAAAATTCGCGGCCATTTTTCGGTCTTCTCGATTTCTCGGTCAGGTAGACACCAGGGTGGCTCAAATAATTTTTTTTTCGTCTCGCCATCCTATTTTCTTTAATTTGCTGTAGAAATGATTGTACAATTTTTTATGAATAAAAAAAGTTTAACTCGTAGTCCAAGGCCTTTAAACGCTGAAAAATGTTACGCATTTTCCGCCAAAAGACGGTAGCATACCTTTTTTATTAAACGCTTTAAGGGGTAGTTTTTAAAAGTTGAAGGGTAGTTTTCTATCGCTGGCAATCATTTGAACTTTTCAAAGGCCAATTTTAATTATTTAAAGCCGAAAATATGTGGGGTGTAAAAAAAAACATTATAAATTTTCAACCCCCTATTGAGGGTGTTTTTCACTTTTAAGGATAGTAATCTGAATAAGAATATGGTTAAATTATTTTCAGTGATGCCTACCATAATTATATTGTCATAATTATTGCTTTTACATAACTCATTTGACATTTTCATTCACAAAAAAAATAATTAAAACTTTTTAGCGTTTAAACCCCTTTTCGCAATCGTACATTTTTACTGTTAGTGTAGAATAATCGCATTGGCGAACTCCACGTCGAAATTTTTTTTTATAGAAGAGGATTGTAATTTGTCTCGTTTAATGTACATTTCACGGTCAATAAAATACCTTTCTTCTTTGTAATTTGCTTAAATCTTATATGAATTACACATCCATCCTAGTACGATATTTTTTCGTACATAAATTGATTGTATTACAATTTTGTAATGTTAGAAAGCATAAGTTATTTGAATACACCTAAAATAAAAATCTCATTAGAGAAAAATTGAAAAATTGAAAACTCGAAAGGTTTTTGAGTAATAGTTGTTATGACAAATACTTCTTTTGACATCGTCTAGTTGAATATTTCCAGCGTTGTGGTTAGGTAATTAGCGTTTCGTTATTGACCATGTCGGCTTTTTTGAAAACCTCTTAAGGGGTATCGAAGATTTACTGAAAAATGATCACCACATGGACCACCTTCAGCGTCTCACGACGAAGTCTTGTAAGATTACCATAAACACCTTTTCCACCCTCCACGCGAACCCCGCAGACAAAAAATAGTTTCGCTCATCCTCTTTCGAGGGCCGGAGAAATGCTACGAGAGTGACTAATGATCTCTAAGATCAACGACGAGAAAGCATCAGGGTGAAAGCCAGAGCTGTATTAAGCGTAGAAACATTTTCTTATACTATTATTACCCAATATTGTCAGATACGCCGCCTAAGAGGCGGCATCGCACCATAAGAAAGCGACAGGGAATGTTTATAGTTTTCGACCTCATCCAAAGCTAATATCAAAAATAGTTCAGTTTACTTAAGGTGCGGCTGGATTATTTTCGAGTATAATAATACATAGGGTTGATAGGATTAACTGTGATAATGGGGTTAGTGTGATAAATAGAAAATTTGGAAATGTCTAATCCGTGATCCAAATAAGTAGTAGCTCAAAAGTCCTTTCTTTTTTTTTTGGTTTTAAATTAAAAAATAAAAAAGTTATAGAACTCTTTGTGTGTCAATATTTTCGTTTTTGAGGACACGCCGCACCATTAAGAAGGGTTTTTCTCAAATTGAAAAATCAAAAAGTTATGCAACTTTTTCTGTGTCAGGTATGGTGTTTTTTTGGGACGCGCCGGTCTCCTCTCATGGTTACATAGAGCTCAGAAATAGCTCGAAAGTATTTTTTGTTAAAACAAAAATGAAACGCATGAAAGTTAAACAGTTTTTTGTGTCTCCTGTATAATTCTAGTTTTTGCACTTACTACGTTACCAACTCCCCCCCCCCCACCCGCGGCACTCTTTAACGACAGTTGAATATTCACAAAAAAATTAATTTTCAAGCAAAAAAGATGACTTGGACAAAATAGTTGAATTTTTAACTGAAAAACATAAATTTTCAACAAAAAATCGAACAGTTACATTTTCAGTTTAAAAAATTACTTTTCAACGTTAAACAAACAAAAAAATTCTCAACCAGTTGAAATCAATGAAAAAAGACGACTTTCACTTCCTCATAGATGAAGCTTTGTAATGGTAAAATTTTCGAAATTTTTTTTATTCATTTCATTATAAACGTTCCTCAATTAAAAAATCTCCAATACAATGGTTCTAAGCAATTTTCCGGATGTATTCGTGTGTGTGTGTGGATATCACACTTTTTTGTGAACACGATAACTTGAAAACGGTTGCAAATAAATTGATGAAATTTGGATGGCTTATTTTCACTACTAATATCTTGAAACTGACTGGAGGATTTCCAAAAATATTTATTGCATTTTTTTAGCACTTCATAATATTTTAAAAATCGGGTTTTTATAGTAAAACTTTGTTCATTATTATAATTCAAAGTTGATTAAAGAATATAGAAGATTCCTTGGTACGAGAAGAATCAATTGACCTATGATATTAATACATTTTATTAAAGAGTGAGGAAGTTATGATCATTTATATTATATCAAAAATCGATTTTTATAGTAAAATTTTCTCATTCTCATAATTTAAAGTTGATGTGAGAATAGAAAAGATGTGTTGATTCGAGACGAATCGATTGACCTATAATATTAATACATTTTATAAAAGAGTAAGGAAGTTATGATCATTTATATTATATCAAAAATCGATTTTTATAGTAAAAATTTTCTCATTCTCATAATTTAAAGTTGATGTGAGAATAGAAAAGATGTGTTGATTCGAGACGAATCGATTGACCTATAATATTGATACATTTTATTGAAGAGTAAGGAAGCTATGATAATGCATAATATTTGAAAAAACGGTTTTTTATAGTAAAAATTTTGTCACTAACATAATTCATAATTAATTCAAGAACGGTCAAGATTCCTTCATTCGAGATTTGAAACATCTGTTTTTAACAGAAAAACTTTTTTCATCGACATAATTCAAAGTTGATAATTTTTATTAAAAAATCATAAATCTGGGAAAGGGATAGGGTGCGACAGACCTTTTCCCTTACCTTTTCCAGCTCGAAAAATTACCGATTCGAATACAAAATTTGATTTGTCTGATTTCTCATTGTATTTTAAAAATTGTTTGTATTATTTTGTAATTTTGTATTTTTTGTGAATATCTATTTTTAAATTGATCAAAATGAAAAATTTAGTTTGTCCATTACATATTTAAAAAATCACTAATGCTTCCTATAAGGAAGCAAATACATTTGCTAACGGGAAGCAAAGTGCAAATGAATTTTCAACTTATAAAGGATACATTTTCAACCAAAAATGGCGTAGTTAAATTTTTAGATAAAAAAATTAATTTTTAACCAAATAAAAAATTAATTTTCAACCAAATAAAAAACTAATATTCAACAGAATAGTTAAATTTTCAACCAATCAGGTGAATCTAAAAAAATGAATTTTTAACTAGTTGAATCTTATACCAAATAGCTAAATTTTTAACCAAAGATAAAAGTTTTCTAACAAAAAATTAATGTTCTACCAAACACTTAAATTTTCAACCTAAAAATATGAACTTTGAACAAAAAAATTAATTTTCAACCAAATTGTTCAATTTTCAAGCAGAAAAGACGAATTTTCTGAGAAAAAAAAAACAGTGGACTTTTCAACAAAAAAGTTAATTTTTAACCAAATAGTGACATTTTTCATTAAAATGATGAATTTTCAACCAAAACAAAATTAATATTTTACAAAGTGCTTCAACATTCAATCAAATAGTTAATTTTTTAACTGAAAAGATGATTTTTTAAAGAAGAAGATTAATTTTCTACCAAAAAAGACGAATTATCAACAAAATTAATTAATTTTAAATCAACCATCAGTTAAATTTTAAACTCAAAAAGATACATTTTCAACCAGATAGTTGAATTTTTAACTAAAAGAGATCAATCATAAACCAGAAATGGTATAGTTTCTCTTGTAATTAAAAAAATTAATTTTTGACCAAGAATGCCAAATGATTTATACCTATTTTTTTATTTACATTTTTATGTTTACCAAATGTTTCAAGGGATTCCAAAATATTTCAAGAGCTATACAAAATTTTAAGGGATTTCAAAGAATTTTTAGGATCCCCAAAGATTTCAAGGGATGTTAAGGAATTTCACAATATTTGAAGGTCTTTTTAATAAATCTCCAAGGATTTCATGGGATTTCAAAAATGTCTAGGGATTACAAATGTTTTTTTCTTAAAGAACTTTAATGAATAACTTTAGTTTAGTTAATACACATGGGATTTAAAATGATTGAGACCTACTTGTTAAACGGATTTTTTCGTTTACTAAAGATTTCAAGGGATTTCAAAGCATTTTTTAGGATTACCCAAGATTGGAGGAGATATAAAGGTTTTTCAAAGAATTACAGAAGATTCAAAGGATTTTAATAAATCTCCAAGGAATGAATAATTTGAATTTTATTTATATTCAAGAGATTTCAAATGATTTCTACTTTACGAAATAAATTAAACTTTAATTTGAAGGGATTTCTATGGATTTCAACCATTTCAAGGGATATGAGGGAATTAACAAAATTTCAAGAGATACCAAAAATTTCAAGGGATGTCAACGTATATTTTGTGATTTGAAAAGATTATACTTCACGTGTTTTCAAAGAATTTTACAAGATATAAGGGATTTTGTAGGACCTCCACCTCTATTGTAACGATTTCAAGAGATTTGAATGGACTTAAAAACATTTCCAAACGTATAAAGTGATTTCAAGAGATTCCAAATGGTTTTCATGGATTTCTTTTAAATATTTTAACGCGATTTTAAAGATATCTAGGGAATCTACAGATTATTGGTGTGTAAAATTTATTTGTGCAAAATCGCACTCAGAAAAGGATTTGTTTAAATCAACAAAAATTTTGTTGGTTCAACCATAGACTATGGTTAATATTTGGACAACAAAATATTTACTTGACCTAACCAGATCTTTTGGTAGATGAAGCCAAAAAATTTGGCTGTGTCAATTAAATATTTTGTTGAAGCAATCAAAATTTGTTTGAATCAACCAAATTTATAATGAAGTCAATTCATATAAGAATGTGTTATTTTGGTCATACGGTCCAGTAAAAATAATAGTGGATTCAGTTGTCAAGAATCATGCTTTATTCGTTAATTTTATTTAAACCTACGTACGTTCCATGTTTGTCCTTCTAAATCAAAACACCTGTTTCGTTCTATTTAACCAAAATGTAGTAAAATTACTATATTGGAACCTCGAAAATTTGAGGTTTCAATTTTTAAATGTTTTAAAGGACACTATTTAAACTATGCTATTTATAAATTTTAATGTTTCAACAATACAAAAAACAACTAATGTTGGTTCACTCCAAAAATATGTTGTTCCTCTTGGAAAATAACCAAAAATTGAAATGTCTTGGATGATTTAATAAATATCACTACAGCTTATGTATTACCTTGAAGAAGGCCAGCAACAAGGTCGAAACGTACGTTGGTTTAAATAAAATTGACGAATAAAGCATGATTCTTGACAACTGAATCCACTTTTATTTTTACTGGCCCGTATGACCAAAATAACACATTCTTATATGAATTAACTTCATTATTGATAACAACGGTCGAAGAAAAATTTCACAGTGTGGATAATATTCCATTCACTGAACATAGATAAATCAACCAAATTTTTTTTATATCCAAGAAAAGAGTTTTTTTGGTTCAAGAAAAGATGTTTTCCGAGTGTGTACACCAAAAACACGAGTAATTAACCCCTCGTTGAAAATTGATTTTGTGCCATTACAGGGTCACGGGTGAGGAAACAATAGAGTTCAAAGTGAATGTAGTTCTATTTCGAAATAAAAAAATGGAACTTTGTGTATGTCTGCGCAACAAACATGAGGACATGGCACATTGACAGGACCATGACACGAGACCACCTCACCCACGCCCGTGCCGACTATCTCGCTAGTTATCTGTTGAAGCTACCATAATTTGTCAACCTAAAACCGATTTGACTTGAGAAAGATCCTGATTGGATGCTTAAGCGGCGACTGCGGCTTAAGGAAAGAGACTCAAAGCTCCTCCTTATCAAGAGATCGATCGAATGCGATAGATACACGTGCCGTGATTAAGAATACAAAAAAACACAAGTATGTGTTCACATAATTTCGACCCTGGTTAAACACAGTTATAATATGTCAAATTTTTGAAATAAAAAGTATTGAATAAGAATTATTACAAAAAAGCTTGATTCAATTTGTCGGTCGTCAAAAATCGACTAAATATTTCCTTAAAAAAATGCAGTGTAATTGACGGATTACTTGAAAAGTGATATTTAACCGTAACACAGGCCGACAAAAATTACATCATTTGTGTACCCAAAAACCGGACTATGTGACCCCGAAGGATTTTGGTATCCTAAAACCGAATCCGTTATCCAAATTTTTCCTATACGTCAGGTTTTTGAGATATCCTAACCTGAAAGTGCAAAAATGGCTATTTTTAGCCATATTTGAGGCAATGTAACACGATCAGCAATTTTTTTTCTAAAAACTGATAACGCCATCGTTTAGTACTTCTTTTTATCTTCCATTTACATTTTTGAACATCTCGAAACAATTTTTTTTCTCCGAGATATCACACATTAACCATTTCAGTTCCTCAATGCATTGTGGAACAATGCAAGGCGCAGAGAAACTGAATGGTTAGAGTGTCATATCTCGAAGAACAAAAATCGGTTCGAGATGATCAAAAATGGAAATGGAAGATAAGAAGGAGTACTAAACGATAGTGTTAGCAGTTTTTAAACAACAAAATTTTCTGATCGTGTTATATTGCCTCAAATATGGCTAAAAATAGCCATTTTTGCACTTTCATGTTAGGATATCTCAAAAACGTGACGTATAGGAAAAATCTGGATAACGGATTCGGTTTTAGGATCACAAAATCCTTCGGGGTCACATAGTCCGGGTTTAAATTTTGTCGGCCTGTGATAATTTATTTCAAAGAATAAAAATCCCGATTTTTCAAATTTTCAAGCAGTGAAAATCAACGAATTCTCACTATGTCTCATATATTTTCATTGATTGAAATTTTGGAAAAGGATTCACTGATTCTCAGTGAAATTGCCCTGATTCAAATATACAACTTCTTAGAGTTTACAGTTTTTTAATTTCTTTGGCATTAGAGTTAAGTTCTGGTCGTTGAAGAGGAATTCAATTTTTGATTAAATCTAAATTTAATTTCTTCATTCACGGAAAAAAGTCAGTCTGCTAAAGTTACAGGATTCTCAGTTAAAATAGGGAGCTTACCGAATTTTCTCCAGAGTTTACAGAATTTTCAGTGATTTTACAAATTTACAGAAAATATCTGTAAATTTATAAAATTCTGTAAACTGCAGAAAACTCGGTCATTATATTTACTGATTTCTCAGTAGAAAAATTACTACAGTCTATTGAAGCGAACTCTGGTAATTGTATTGCGGAAATAAAAACTCAAAAAAGGATTAAACTAGCATGCACCCAACTCGTCAACTTTAAACACATTTTTTGACACAATAATCATTCAAGTTAAACTATTATTTGAGAGGATACAAAAATAAAACTTTAAAATGGTTTTCATTTTTTATTTCCACCAAAAATTATTTAATCAGAATGGTTTTTGCGTACAAAAATGTGTTTTGGCATGATAAATTAAGGGCAAAAAAAATTATTTTCTGACTCTGGGAACTAAAACCGCTCTTATTGACCTTCGTACTTATAGCGAATTTTTACTGATTCTTAAACAGTGAAAAAAATCTTAGATCCAAAGAAATGCATTTCTTCGCCCACATTTCGTTCTGCGCCAAATAATTTTGTGTCTAATTTAATTAAGTATTCTTCAAAAGCAAATGCCTCATGTCGTAATTTTAAGAAATTATTTCTTTGAGAGGTATTTCTATATTATAAACTAATATTTCTTAAAGTGAATGTAACAGATAATCAACTGAACGAAATGATTTGTTTGAAACTAAAAACTTAGCGTTTTTAAATTTGATTTTGATGAGATATTTTTTAAAATTAAGAGTATAACAGCTGTTTTAAGTGGTACATTAGGTATTAGGATGGAGTGAAAATGCTAAAATTAATCGAATCGTTTGAGCTAAGGAAAAAAATGTGTGAGTTGACATCAGAAAAAGTGATTTTTTTCTTTCTTTTGAAATCGGTTAATATCTCCTGTTCTATTCTTTAACTTAAAAATTAAAAAAATGAATGTTGGTTAAAAATTACCGCAAATTTTCATATGTACAGTTTTTTACTAGTAAAAAATAATGAAAACTTAGAAATATAAAAAAATTTTTTTTGCATAATATACCATTTTTTGAAAATGTGCGAAAAACATGTTTTTTTTTTGATTGAGTCATATGCACATATTTTAGAAAAAGATGAATATGTTGAACCGGAAATTTCTCTACCTTTAACCAAGGAAACATGATATTAATTTGCTTTTTCAGAAAATACAATTTTTCGAGATTTAAGAATTTCAGGAGTTTGACATTTTTTATTTTTTTCGCGATTTTAAAACGTTTCAAATTGAAACGTTTTAAAAGCAACGAACATTTTTTTCCATGAGAGTAAAATGATAGTATGCTTCTTTGGTTCAAATTGAAGAAATTTCAGGTTCGACATATTTATCTTTTTCCAAAAAAGTGTTAATTTAACTCATCAAAAAAAAGTTTTTTGTACATTTAAAAATAATTTTAAATTGGACAAATTTTTTTTTTAATTTATAATTTTTTATTATTGTTTACTATCAAAAACTGTAGATTTGTCAAATTCGCCATAATGTTTAAACCAATAGGAACATTTTTCTTCAAATAAAGAAAGAGACCAGGAGATATTAATCGATTTAAAATATCTCGTAAGTTTTGAAGAAAACATTTTTTCCCGGCTTCGAAAATTGTTCAACTCGCATAAAACGGATACGATGCCTTCTTTATTAGCAGACACTTTTGAAAAATATTGGCAAATATAGATAGAAAAATATTTTTAAAATATTGGAAAATATGTGTTTTCAAAATTCAATGACAGAAATAAAGAAGATTTTCTGGAAACCTCCACATTTGTTATTTTTTCTCTTAGATTGCTGTTTCCGCCAAAAACGCAAAAATGAGATTTTTCCAAAATAATTTTTTTTCAACATGAAGCATAAGTTTACCATGAACGAAACTCATGAGATGTATATAGTAGTAGCTATTTAAAAAAAATTAAGTGGGATCTTTGAGAATATCTTATCCTCTCAACAATTTTAGAAAGCAGCCGCCATTTTGTCATTTTTCAAATTTTTTTAGAATCAACTGAAAGATCAAGAATTCTCACGTCAAATAAAAGAATGAAATCTTAAATGCCTACGCTTGTTCAGAAAATATGAAGTGCATTTTGAAAAAACTTTCTGAAAATTTTTGAGAATTGGGAAGCAATCTTCGAATGATTGTAACAAATTAAAAAAAAAAAATTTAATGTGAAATCTTTGAAAATTGTTTTAAAAGATTTTAGGAAACATCATCTAAATCATATTATGTATCATCTTATCATCTTATCTTGTGTAATCATCATACATAAAAAGTTTTATGAGAAAAAATTGTGCTTCTAACAATCGACACTTTCGGGTCATTAAAGACAAATTTATAACAATAAAAAAAGAAGAAAAAGGAAAAGCGTCCAACTATCTCACTCTTTTCCTTATTCTTTCTCCGTCTTTTTTTTAATGGTCTTCAGCTCGTGAAACATTCAACTATCGCCATCTCTCGGCAACAGGCTAAGATTTTTATGAACTGCTTTATTGGTACACTTATTATGAAAAATCCTGTATCGACGCAATTTTAACATAAAAATATTTTTATTCACTATCTAAAGATGGCGCTATAAGTTTAGAGTGTCTATGTACATGTGTGTATGCCACATGAAAAAAGTCGAATAAAGAAACAAATATGAGAAGAATTTTAAGGTCAATTCTTATTTCGACACTTACTCTAATCGCTGTTTCTATAAATAGGTCTACTTCCATATTAGTATAGCGTATTACAGGAAAGTGCCTAAAATATAAACAAAAACATCAACAACAAAAAACAGTTATAAGGACGTTCAATGGTTGTGTACCTCAAATTTCAAATATAGTTTATAGAGTTTATTTGTTTAACAATAGTTATTTGAGTTTTTCTTTCGCTTTAGAAAAGAATCGTAAATTTGATTCGACCTTCATCATTGGTGGCTTCATTTGTTATTTAAAACGTATTACCTGCAACTCTATTCGTATGAATTTGATTAAAAATAAGCTGGCCAGACAGACAAATATTATTTACTTAATTATAAAAATCCATCCAAATAAAACTGTAGATAATATTTTAATGAATAAAATAGGCTATCAACGACGAACATTGATTCACATTGACAATTTTTTTTTTTAATGCGAAAGAAAAAATACAAAATCTCAAAAGACTAATGTTAAATAATTACAGATTGAACTTTTTTTTCTGAATCGCAGATAAATTTTTCTTTTAATTTGTTTATATTCAACAATGTTTCTATTTCTGCCGATTTTATAAAATATTCTAAAGATTATTGAATTTTCAGATAAGATAACTATCGAATATGTTTAAACAATTATTGCGAATTTAAATGTTGAAGTTCGCACTTAATTTATTAATTTCTTTAAACCAAACTGCATAATTTCTGAAACTCTCTTTCTAAAGCACTGGAAAATTGATTAAATAATCTGATCAAAACAAGGTATTTAAAGTTTAAACGTATGGTTGAATTAATGTACTCGTATGTCAATACTATAAATCTCCGATGCTATTTCGTAACACATTTTGTTTTTTATAAAGTGCCTAAGGTTTGATAACATAATTGAGTATGAATGTTTGAGATATGCAATAAAATTTACATCATAAGTATATGTATAATAGATTGATTCTCGTAAGAACTGTGATATAAAAACAAACCAAATTTCCACTTAATATGTATGAGAAAACAAGAGTTATCAAACGAGGAAAGTGTTTGCTGAGTTTAATACTTAGACCCAGATATTTTAATGATAATATATTATTTCTGTTTTTATCGTTATTGTCATATCTAGGGTGATTTGAAAAAGAATTCTCATAAAAACTTCTACTATTTTGTAAGCTTCAATACTAGACTATAAATATCCAAAGATAAATATAATAAATTGGATATATTTCTCTACAAGAAGCTTTAACTTAGTAAAAATAGACTAAATCAAACACTTATATATCTTGCTTTCGTACACAACATTTTTTTAAAAATTTTGATCGTTGGATCAACTTTCATTTTCGATTAGATGATGAGATATAATAAATCCTATTTATTCTTAGACTCAACATTTGTTTCAGACTAACTTTTGGCATTTATCTTCTTTTCAAATTCTAAATTCTTGATGCTACGATAAGATTTGGGTTAGTCAGTGCTTAAGTCACGGTCAAGATGGAGGACTCAGAGTTTGAAAGTAAATATATTTGTGACTCATTTAAGAAGACAACACTAAAATCGATCTTTGATTGTTTTGAACCATATTTAGTTGATAATTTGACTTTTAACAAAAATAATGAACTGAAATTGGACGAATCAATTTTATCAACTGGTATTATTTTATGAAATAGTACTTATTAGTACATAAAAGTATTACGTTTATTTCATGTAAGTTAGTTCTTATTTATTAAAACAAAAAATGCGATTCGACGACTGGGATTGATTTTCCATTTCCATAGGCTTTTCGCATTACTTTTGCAAAATTTTAAAGAATTTTTATCAATAATAGTATTGGCGAATGTGATTTCATGCATTTCGCAGTCAATATAGTTTAATTCCACGACTGTGGATCAAGTTTGCATCAGAAAACATGTTTAACCGGTTGACCGTGGTGAAAAAAGTCTGCTAATCTCACAGAATATGGCGAGAGCATGCATTTTTCTGTAACGTTTACAGAAAATCCAGTGAGATTTGAGAAATTTTTTCTATGTTTTACCGAAAATTCCTGTAATATTTGAAGAAAATATCCTTAAACCAGTGAGATACCTAAAAATTCGGTGAGTTCTATACGCTATTTTAACATAGAACCGCTGTAACATTAAAAGATGTTTTTCCTACGTGACAATTTGATTCACATGAATTCATGTACCTGAAGATCTAAAAATTCAAATGAACGAAATATTTTTTCCCAATTCCATTTGATCCATAAATATTGTTCCAACTACAATTTAAAAACTGTATTTTAAGTTTCTTTTTGTAATTTATTTTTCGCAGCATAAATAAAAAAACATTTTAGCACTGCTTGTAGTTGACAGAACCACCATTAAAAAATTTCTTTCATTTGAACGTTCAGAACTTCAAGCACATCATAAATTCAAAGAAAAATTCAAAATTTTTGTCAAAGAAAACTAACCAGTTTTAGGAAATATTTTATTACAATAATATCTTTGTGAAATATTACTATTTATCGTAATAATACTTTTTTTTGTAAGCTTAACCTACGTACCGTTTCGTTTAACACCCTGGAGCGCATTTTGTTATTTCAATAATCCAACTAGATATTGTTAAACTGTTATCACTATATGATCACTAACACACACAAATTAAGTAAACATTTTTACCAAAAATTGGTATGATTAAAAAATGTGATCTTTCTTCTATAACGTTAAAAGAAGTTTACTCTCGGCCAATTAAAATCATAATGATAATTACAATAAAGTAGGTGAAAACTAAATAATACATTTTCCTGACAAAATGTAACTCAATAATATTAAAATGTATATCTGCAGTTAATTACACTTGAAAATGTTTTTCCCCATATTTTTTAATCAACTTCAAATTGTTAAATACAACTTTCTTTAGTAATATCATGCGATGATCGTTAAGACTTATTTCAACTAATCTATTTTCTCGTTCACATTATAGACGGCCGAGGATTTAGAATCACTAAAGTCTAAAGTTGAACATTCACAAAGTTGAGAAGTTCGGTAGTTCTGAAATTGTCAATATGGTCAAGACACTCCCGTGACTTTCTTAAAAACACGAAAAATAAGATAACGATGCGTACGGCGGCATGATCAAACTTCTATGAACATTTTGAGGCAGCATTAAGTCTCGAAATTAAAGCGCACGCACTAAAAGAATAGTTTCCGAACCATCCTCAACTCACTTTGAAGGAGGCGCAGGCACCCAACCGGCTTCACGTCACGATTTTCACTAAATTGTGCCAGAAGAGTCCGGCATTTGATTATTATCAGTTCCCTGATAAGGCCACGAGGTTTCAATGCAATGCTTTATTCCTCTTCTGCTTTCAGAAAACAACAGGTCGAAATCGAATAAGCCAGCTATTCTATTACATAATTTATATTATTATACTAATTGCGAATTAATGGCATTTCTTTATCAAAAAAACTCTACTCAAATCGAAGTAGATATTCTCAATTATATTTCAAAATCTAGTAAATTGAGTTCTAAAAAGCTTACGTGTCTAGACACACCGAAAATATTTGTTCTGCGTTCACCGAATTTCGGTAAACAGGGTACACGGTCTTTAATAAATGCAACACTTTTATAAGAAACAACAAATCTGATTAAATTAAGAAACAAACAGGTGCGCTACGGGCCCGATTATTTTTTGGTTTCACGCAAATTTTAACTTGAAATATACAATTAATATTGATAGGACATTTTTGTATTTTATAGTATCTATTATTTAAAATAATAGAAAAGAAAAGCAAGGGCAATATTTTTGATAATTGATGCAAATTGATATCCTTAACTGCAGAATTAATATATAATATTTTTGTGCACACAATCAAACCAATTTTTTTTTAAATATCGATTTCCGACGAAAAACAATAACATGACATAAAATTGTTAAGAATCATGATTTTTGACTCAAAATGCCAATCTTTGGTATGAAACTTGGAAATCTAACAGTTTTTGTTTAAGAATGTCAATTTCCAGTAAAACTCGATAACAAAACCGAAAAATGTAAATTACTGGAAAAATTTTAATCTTTAAAATGTAATAATTTTTTACTAAAAATGTCCCAGGGTGTCTACTAAGTTTCGCCCACAAAATTCACAATTATTTCCCGATTTCCTCTGGTTTTTCCCCGGTTGTGGATAATTTTTATAATGGTTTATTCCTAATCACTTTTCAATAATTAATAAATAATAAATCGCTATTACCAATTAAATTACAAATTATATCTAAGAATTATTTACCAATTAGAATACCAAAAATAATTAACCAAAGTTATGTTTCTAAGAAATAATAATTGTGATGTTAACTAAACATACGCAGATCGAAATTTTATTATATTTCCTCTATGTTTACAAAAATTTCAGAATAAATAAGTGAAGAGGGTCATCATCGTTTGCCGAAACGTCTGATATGAAGCAATTATAATCTAATTATATTGCCGGAAATAACCTACAAGATTAAAAAAAATATTGCTAAGATATTCTTGCGAAAAAAGTAGCATTTCATAATAATTAAGTATTATATCTCTTAGAGAATACAATTTGTTTAGAGCTTAAACATTGTTCTAAATTGTTATAAAATTTTGGAATTTTATAGAAAAAAAACTAAAAAGAAAACTTACAAAACCTACCATTTTTAAAAATTTTAAACCTTCTTCGACACTTTAGGATTTTATATTGAAATTCTTTAAAAAAATACTAATTTCCAGCGAAAAATACTAACATAAAACATGTATAATATTTTCAATAATTGATTCGATAAATTGAACATTTTACTTTAACCGCGCAAGAATGCTTATAAAGAGCACAAATATTTCTTAATTTACATAAGGTTTTCTATGATTTTCCTTATTAATGATTATTCTAGGTGTTCATCTTAAACTTGATTTACAAGATTGACAAAAAACGTAAATATTAATAAAAATAGTAGAAGTCATGATTGTTTCTTGAAATTAGTTATTTGCATATTTGTACCTTTTCTTCCGTTTTAGACAAAAGTTGTAATTTTCATTCAATTTTAATTTACAAAAGCTCATTCTATATCTTAAAAGGTTCTTTACAATTCTATTGATTACGTTTTTGATAAATATTATTTAGCAAATTGCTTAATTACAAAAAGCGAACTAAAATTAATTGTAAGTTTTACTTATAACTAAAATAAATTAAGGAATAGAATCAGCTTTTATAAATTAAAATTGAATGATAAAACTACGAGTTTTGCCTAAAGCGAAAGAACAAACACAAATCCGCAAATAACTACATTCAAATAAGAAATGATGGCCTCAACTATTTTTTTATTTCAAATTTTAGATACAAAACAACTTCAAGTAAAGAAAAGCCAATCTGATTTTCAAGAACAATGATTGCGAGATTTTCGAGACATTCTTTCAGACAGAAAATAAAATTTTATTAATAAATTAGATGCTATTATAGAACAAAAGTATCTCAAATAAGTGTAAGATATATATCTTTTCTCTTTCTTGACACTGTTGAATCAATCATTTTAGGTTTTTATTTTTTCTATTTTTTTGCGTAAAATCGTCCACAATTTCAGGGCGGCGATTCGACGGACGACTTCAAATTCCCGGTCATTTCCCGGTTTTCCCCGGTCAAGTTTTTCAATTTTCCCGGTCAACTAAAAGTAACATATTTATATTTGCCGCAAAACGCAAACATTTATTTTAATTCATGGCGCTCGTTCTAAACATCTTTTAACACAACAGAGCAAAACGTTGCAAAATAAATGAATTTTGAAAAAAATACTTAAATTTTCCACTAAAAAATATCAATTTTTCACAAAAAAACGGATTTACAACAAAATAGTTCCATTTTCAACCAAAGTGATGAATTTTCAAATAAAATTATGAATCTTTATCTGGAATAGTTAAATTTGAAACCAAAAAGATAAATTTGAAACTAAAATGATGAATATTTAACTGGAACACTTGAATTTTCAACCAAAAAGACGAATTTTTAAAGAAGATTACATTTTAAATAAAAAGATTAATTTTCTACCCAAAAATACAATTTTTCAACCAAATGCATTAATTTTTAAAGAAAGGTTTGAAGTTT
Source organism: Andricus curvator (assembly GCA_932195095.1). Taxonomy (NCBI): domain Eukaryota; kingdom Metazoa; phylum Arthropoda; class Insecta; order Hymenoptera; family Cynipidae; genus Andricus; species Andricus curvator. Next base: position 38,639 of record CAKNYM010052449.1, read on the forward strand.
TAATAAAAGAAGACAAATTTTCAACCAAATAGTTAACTTTTGAACTGAAAAAATAATAATTTTCAATCAAAAATGGAATAGTAACATTTTTAGTTTAAAAAATTATTTTTAAACCAAACATAAGAGTTTTCAACCAGAACAATGAATCTTTAAACGAAATAGTTAAATTTTCAAACCAACAAATTAATTAATTACCAAAACTTTAATAATTAAATTTCAAGTTAAAAAAATTAATGTTTAACCAAACAGATGAATTTTCAACAACGACTATGGAATTTTCGATATGAATAAGTTACATTTTCAGTTAAAAAAAGTACTTTCAACAAAAAAAACTAACTTTTAATAACAACAAAAACTAACTTTCAAAATAATAGTTACATTTTCAAACAAAGTGATGAATTTTCAAATAAAATTGTAAATATTTAACTGCAATAGTTGAATTTTTGACCAAAAAGATTAATTTTCAACCAAGAAGATTAATTGCTACCAAAAAAGACGAATTTTCAACTAACAAAGATAATTTTTCAACCAAAAATTGAATAATTAAATTTTTAGTCAAAAATGAATGTTCAACCAAAGACATGAATTTTGAACTAAAATTATGAAATATTCAACTGGAATAATAGTTACATTTTCAGTTTAATAAAAATAATAATTTTCAACCAAAAAACATCCAAAGAAAAAACAAATTTTCAATGAAACAGCTCATTTTTCAACCACAGAAATGAATTTTTAATTAAAACGATGGATCTTTAACTAAAAAAAACTTAATTTTTAACAAAAGAGTTTAATTTTCAACCAAATATTTTATTTCCAGCCTAAAAGATGAATTTTCAACTAAAATGATAAATATTGGACTGGAATACTTGAATTTTTAACTGAACAGAAGAATTTTTAAACAAGAAGATTAACTTTCAAAGAAAAATAAGATAATTTTCTACCAAAAAATTTTCAATTAACAAAGACAAATTTTTATCCAAATCGTGGAATTCCGAACTTGAAAATAATAATTTTCAACTCACAATGGAACAGTTAAATTTTCATTTAAAGAAATTAATTTTCAACCAAACTGATGAATTGTCAACTAAAATTATGAGTCTAAAATGATGAATCTTCAACTGGAATAGTTGAATTTTATGCCGAATAGGTGAATTGTCAACCATAAAGATTAATTGTCTAAAAAAAATGAATTTTTCACAAAATACATACATTTTCGAACAAATAGTTTAATTTTTAAATGCAAAATATCAATTTTCAACCAAATAGTTGAATTTTCATCAAAAAAATAAATAAATTGATTTTCAAGAAAGTAGTTACATTTTCAACCAGAGATGAATTTTAAATTAAAATGATGAATCTTCAACCAAACAAATTAATTTATAACAAAAGTTTAACTTTTAACCCAGCAGTTGAATTTTTAACTAAAAAACGATGAATTCGCAACGAACAATGTAAACAAAATTTATATTATAATTCAGAAATATTTCTTCTTTGAAATACTACTTCTACTCTGAAAACTGCTTGAAGTACTTTTATTACCTAAAATTTAGAAGAGGGAACTTTCAAATTGTGACGAATTCTGACTTGGAAGAGGGATTTTTGAAAATTCCTTTCTTCTAAATCCGAATTATAATTCCTTTAAAAAATTCCCATTCCATGTAAAAAATTCCCTGTTCCAAGTGAAATTATATTTCTTGAATTTTTCTATAATCAGAAGTAAATTCCCGGTTTTTAAATTAAATTGTAGGGTAATTTCCCGGTTTTTTCCCGGTCGATAAAATTCCAGGTCATTTCCCGGTTTCCCGGTCAATTCGCCACCCTGAATTTCCTTTTGTCTTTCCGTTGGACCATAGTTTCTGTAAGTTAGTCGTCATTTCTTTATTAATGATCCACCCTCAAAAAAAGGAAAAAAATGGACAAAATTCTCAAATATATGGATTATAGGTGATTTTTAGAAAAATAGGAGAAAAAGGGGGAAAATAGAGAATAGGGGACGGACTGTAATCCTTGCGTATAATATATTTTTTATTTCAGTTTTGGCCAAAAAATAATGTCAAAAACATAAAAAACTCAATTTATACATATTCTAAAAAACTACTTTTATTTTTAAAAAATGAAAAAATATAACCGAAAAATGATCTTAAATGAAGTGTGACGTGCAATTCATAATGAATATGGTTGGGTTAGAAATTTCGTCATTTTCATCCTTGAGCCAAAAACATATGTATTTATAGTTTTGATTAAATATTTATAAAGAATCGTACACACCACACTAGCAGGTGTAAAATTTTATCTAAAAGTGGATCAAAACCGTTGCGCAACTACATAACTACTGCATTGAAAATGACTGTACACTCACATCTACCTATGTGCACAATTTAACCCAATTTTGGATCAAAATTTTACAACCCTGGGATTTAATGTGACCTGAATGTTGGATGATACCTACAGCAATTTTGTTATATAATAAAATAAGAGAACTAAAAGTTAAATCAATTATTGAACGTCTTCGATATAATTTACATAGACCTATACCGCGTAATAAAATGTTGTGTCCGGAAGTTATATAGACACTTCCTATTATTTCATCTGACATATTTGTCGTCGCGTAGGATGAGAAAAAATCAAAAGAATTACAATATTTTTGTGAACGAGATAATTAAATTCAGCTGACCTTGACGTATGACGTACGCTTCTTTGACGTAAAATCCGAGTTTTCATATTAGCAAATTCCGTATTCATAGTGGTCATCAACTCTCGATTTTAAGATCCCAGAATGTTAAGCGCCGCGAGTATAGAAAAGTACTGACAATGAAATGAATGCATCAACTTCAGGTTTAGCGCCAATGCCAATGCCAATGTCATGTGCATTGTGCAGTATAAAATATAGAGCAATTATCTACTCATAATCCATATTTTTATGTCGGTCAACTCTTCCAAGTTATTGAGCGTTCATTTATACATACAGAACGGTCATTTCTCTAATCAATAGTGCCACTAACTAATACAGGGTGTCTACTCAAATCCTGGAAAAGAATTCCCTTATATTTTCAGATTTTTTCCAGGTATCACAAGATTTTTCCATGTATAGATATGTGATTATCAGTAAATATGTGTATTTTTGTGTGATCTATGAGATATGAATTTGTGAAGCTCTTCGCATGGGGTGATTGCTGAAGACTTAAATAATTTTTTTTTTCATTTTTGAAAGTAACTAAGGAGATAAGGAAGGAAATAAGGATTTTTCACAAAAATGGGGCGATACATTCATTTACGTAAAATTGATGCGGGTACTATATTTAGTTCAATTTATAACGCTGAAAACGTTAAAATTTCAACAAAAATATTAATTTTCTATTAAACAAGACAAATTTTCAACCAAATAATTGAATTTTCAACTAAAAAAGGTATTTTTTCAACCAAAAATGGAATAGTTAAATTTTCAGTCGAATGAAATTAATTTTCAACCAAAAAGATAAATTTTCAACTAAAATGATGAATCTTTAACTGGAATAGTTGAATTTTCAACCAAAAACATGAATTTTCAATCAAAAAGGTCAATTTTCGACCAAAAAACACAAAATTTCAACGAGAAAAGATAAATATTTAAAAAAACATTGAATAGTTAATTTTTAGTCACAAAAATAATTTTCAACAAGAAAGATAAATTTTTAACTAAAATGATGAAATATTAAACTGGATTAGTTACATTTTAAATTCAAAAAATCAATTTTTAATGGAAAAGATGAATTGTTAACTAAAGTGATGAATCTTTTACTTGAATATTTGAATTTAAAAAAAAATAATTTTTAGCAAAAGAGTTTAACTCTCAACCAAAAGTAGTCGAATTTTAAGTCAAAAAATGCATTTTGAACTGAAATGATGAATTTTTAAGTGGAATAGTTGAATTTTCGACCAAGGAGATTAATTTTCTTCTAAAAAAAAATAATTTTCATCCAAAAAGTAATTAATTAAATTTTCAACTGAAAAATTAATTTAAAAAAACAAAATAATTTTATCACAAAATAGTCAAATTTTCAACCAAAAAACTAATAAAAAAAAATCCGCAAAATAGTTCAATTTTGAACCAAAGTGATGAATTTTCAATTACAATGATGAATCATCGACTCGCACAGTTGAATTTTTAACCAAAAAGATGTATTTGTAACCAAAAAGATGAATTTCCATCTAAAAACATGAATCTATAACTGGAACAGTTGAATTTTCAACGAAAAGGATGAATTTTCAACCAAGAATATCAATTTCCTATAAAAAAAGACGAATTTTTGACAAAATATAATGAATTTTGAGTTTAAAAAAAAATTCAACCTAAAATTGAGTAGTTAAATTTTGAGTTAAAAAATTAATGTTCAACCAAAGAGATGTATTTTAAACTAAAATGATGGAATATTCAACTGGAACAGTTAAATTTTCAGTTAAGTAAATTAATTGTCAACCAATAAAAAAAACGCATTTTTAACAGAATAATTCAAGTCTCAACTCGAATAGTTCAATTTTTAGCAACACAAATAATTTCAAACAAAAAAAGCAAACTTTAAACAAAATATTAAAATGTTTAATTAAAGAAATGAATTTTCAATTAAACTGAAGAATCTTGAACCAAAAAAATAATTTTTAACAAATGAGTCTAACTTTCCATCAAGTAGTTAAATTTTCATTAAAAAAAGATGAATTCTCAAGCAAAAATAGAATAATTAAGTTTGCAGTTAAAAAAATTATTCTCCAACTTAAAGAAAACAAAAATTGACTGACAAATCTTTCTTGTTTCAAAATTCAACTTCAGTTGAAAATTCGTCTTTTTCATTTGGAACTTCATCTCTTTTGGTAGAAATTTCAATTTTCGTTGTTAAGAAAATGGAATTGTTTGATTGGAAATGAATCTGTTATTGTTAAGGATTCAAATTTTGTTGTTGAAAATTCGTGTTTCTAATTTTCTTCTTGAAAATTCGTGTTTTTCTTTGGTTCAATTCAACTGTGTTTGGTTTAAAATGAGAATTTTTTCTTCCTTAAAATATCAACTTGCGGAACCTAACAAAGAAAATTTCAAAATTTCCGAAAAAATCTGTACTTAATGTATGCACGACCCCTAAGATATTAAAAAATCGAAACAAAATTCTATGCGTAAAAAATGAACAGATAAAAAAAATACAGAAAACATGTCAACACGTTAAAAATATTTTAGCGAGGCTACTGTTCATAACAGAAATATGTACAACGACTATTGTGTATTCATGCAAACTTATAATTTTCCAAGACCGGTAGAGATAATAGACTGGTATGATCTTTATAGACGATTTATTATTCTCTCCTTACGGTAGCTGATGATTAATTATTCTTGTTACTTAATGTGACTTATATACGTCATGTTTGAAGCGTACAATTTATTCATGGCTCATGCGTCTATCGACAACTCAACAATCCATCTCTTCGGCATTCAAAACGAAAGACATTTTCGCGAGCACGAAAGGAAAACGCACCGACCGATCGACATTCGCGTGCGAGGCAATAGGCTTATAATTATCAGAGGGAGGACTTTAAGTTGTGACATTATTAATAATTACAGGTTATATATGACTCTATAATATGCATACTTTGCTGTTAAACATCTTGAGTTATTTTCAGGGATTACAGCGCAAAAAGCGGTCGAAAAAGGGGAAATAGGGTAATTTTTTTCACGAAAATGGGAAAAAATAGGGGAAAGATTAAACATTTATTTTTACATTCACAAAAGAAGGACCAATCTTTTTATATGAATATGTATAGCTTTTAAATAATGTTAAACGATTTTTCAATGATTTCAGTCATTAAAGAATTTATTTTTCCTTAATGGGTATACTTAGGTCGTTGCAATCCATTCAGGGCACCAGAGAAAAAATTTAAAATTTTAAATAAACAATTTGTATATGTTTGAAATCGTTATAATAATTTACACATTATTAATTAAATCGTGATACTGCTTGTAAGCATAATTAAATATTTCTGTGATGATTAGATTCATTGGTGATAGAACTGAAAAGTTTCTTTGTGGCATTACGAACAAAATAAAAAAAATGAATCTAAAAAAATTTCTCACCAATAGGCAAGTCGATAAAAAAATTTCTAATTTTTCTAATTTTTTATGCATGGCAACAAATTATGTTTTCAATTTTCTTTGTTGAAATTTATGTAAGTAAATAACCTTAGACGGAAAAAGGTAAGAAATTTTTTTTCGCCGCAATATAATATTTCAAATAATAACGAAAAATGCAATTTTTTCCCATTTGCACCTGAAGTTGCAAAAAAAAATGTTTTTATTATTTTTATTATTTGATGTTCTTTTTAATAAACTAAGGAAACAGGTACATATTTTTAAGTTCCAAACAAAATTGTTTTCTATTTTTAACGGATCCTGAAACAATAGCCATTTTTATACAGCATCCGTAAAAATAGAACAAAAATTTTGTTTGAAACTTAAAAATATGTATGTATTTTCATAGTTTATTAAACAGGGGATAAAAAAATCGAAATTTTTTTTTGGCAACTTTAGGTACAAATGAACAAATGCATTTTTCGTCATTTTATCAAATATACTTATTTAATGGTGATACATTTTTTGAAAAATTTTATTTTTGTTTATTTGTTCGTAATGCCACAAAGTATTTAAAAATCCATAATAACAATTTTTTTTAATATTAAGACTTCTTTCTACATTTTTTGAAATAAATCCTTTTAAAATTCTTTAGAATCTCAAAAATAACTTAAAATCTTTAAAATCCTTTGAAATTTGTGTATGTCCTTCATATCCATTGAAATTGTTGAAATCCGTAAAAATCCTTTGAAATAAAATGTATTTTATTCCCTAAAGTCCTCTACAAATTCGTTAAACCCCCTGAAAATACCTTGACATTTTTTAAAATCGTAAAAATCCATTAAAATATGTAGAAATCATTTGAAATTCCATGAATATAAATTAAATTAAGTTTCTCCAAAAAACCGGTTAAATAAAATGCATGCGCTATTCACGTTCATGGATTTTTATTTTCTAATATTAAAAACATTAACTATTTGAAAATCCATATTATCAAATTTTTGAACATTGAGAGTTCTACAAATTTTTGAAAGAAGTTAAATAATTCAAGAAATAATTAATTCTAGAGGGTAATATATGTTTGAAAAAAAGTTTTTGCAAATATATCTTACTAACTAGAATGAATCACTTCTTAAATTATTTTACTTGTTTACACATTTTTCTGGAAATTTTAATATTAAAAAATTTGATATTATGGATTCTTAACTAGTTCATGCTTTTAGTATTAGAAAATTAAAATCCAGTGAATTTCCAATTCTTTCTATCTATTTTTATTGGATTTTTACGATTTCAAAAGATTTCAAGGGATTTTTAGGGAGTTTTAAATAATTTCTAGAAAACTTTAGGAAATAAATTTAACTTCATTTCAAGGGATTTCAACAATTTCAAGGGATATGAAGGACATAGAAAAATTTCAAAAGATTTGTTGTTGAAGATTTTTAAATACTTTATGTTTTTATCATTAAAAAATAGAAATCCGGGGGTATTTTATTTAAATGGATTTTTTAGAAAAATTTAATTAATAATTTAATTTATCGAAGGGATTTCCAATGATTTCTATTTATTTTACTGGGTGTTTTACGATTTCAAAGGATTTGACCGAATTTCTAGAGAACTTTAGGGAATAAATTAAATTTTATTTCAAGCTCGATTTGAAGGAAATGCTACGGATTTCAACACCCTGCTGGAAGTAGAAAGATTGAAAAAGATAGAAATTGGGGGATAGGAAAACCTAGAACTATTCTATCTTTCGTGACCGTAGACTTATCTTTTTCTATCCCGTAGCCTATCTATCTATTACGAATTTAAATATTTTTTAATCTTTTTCTCTATCTTTTGTAACCGAAGACCCTTATCTTTTTCTTTACTTCATTCTATCTCTTTAATATAAATTTGAATCTTTGTTTATCTCTTTTTTTATCTTCCGTGACTGAATACTCTTATCATTTTCTATCCCTCAAAATTTATATCCCTCAAAATGCCAATATTTTTTACATATCTAGAGATCTTAACTGTTTCCATGAATATTATTAGTCACATATTGTTACATTTTAAATAACAATATTGTTCCAATTTTGAATTAAAAATTGTTTATATTTGCAAAATTAACATGTATATTTGATAATTCAGAAATGGTTGAATTTAAAACGTCTCGGAATTGTCGAATATTACAAAATCAAAATTGTTTTATTTCAAACGCTTATTATTTGAAATTGTCTAAGCACTGAAAACAGTATCTACTTAAAAAAATTTTAATGCACGAACTAAAACTAAAAGACTAACTATGAAATTTTTAAATTAAACCCTGTGGGATAAAACAACATTAAATAAAAAACTGTTCCAATTTAAAAATTTTAAAACAAAAAAAAGCCCATTATTTTATTTTATTTTAGTCTCACGTTAATTACATATTATATGGAATGTACATATATTTTTTAAAGAAAAAATATTTAACATCTACTAAAAACTGCGATTAAATTTTCCGAACTGTTAAAAGCTAGTTTTGAAAAAAATGTAAGTTGTAGAACTTATTAAATTTGTGTTCAGTCGAAAAAAATCATTCAGATCAGTTCTAAATCTTGCAATTCTTGTTAGAATTTTGGTCTAATCGAACAATAATGGTTATAATATGTCTAACATAATCATCCTTAATATAAAATCTCTAAACGATATTGTCGTTTTCGATTCTGACGATTTTCGAGAGTAACACCTTATATACCTATCCACCTCATACCTATATTCCTACCTACCTTATACCTATATACCCATATGCACACTACTATTCTCCAACCGAGCAAGTCACGCCTACCCCGAAAGGGAAATGGCTTAATGGTATAATAATAATAATAATAATAATAACACGGTGGTAACGTTTGCTTGCTGTAGGCCGCTCATATTCAACAGTAGTGTGTGTCTGTGTGTGGTGCTGCATTTGAAATCAGTGATGCTAACTGAGTCGCC
>CAKNYM010052449.1:52687-130980 GCA_932195095.1 Andricus curvator
CCAACAGATTTTAAAGGGGTTGAAATATTTTAGGATATTTTAACAGACTCCAAAGCATTTCCAAGAGATTTCAATAATTTTGAGGAATTTAAAAAAATGGTAAAGGATTTGAGAACTTTAAGAGTATTTTAAAAGATGTCAAGACATTTTCGTAAGCTTTAAAAAGTTTCAAGTGATTTTTAAAGATTTAAAGTATTTCAATAATTTGAAAGAGTTTCAAAGGATTGGAAATAATGTATGGTGCTTTTAAAAATTGCAAGGGATTTTGAAGAGTTAAAAAAATTTCAAGGAGTTCTAAAATATTGTGAAGGATTTTAAATATCTTAGGGTATTTTGAAAGATCCTATGAATTTTTGAATTGATTTCAGTAATTTAATGTTACTCATAGGATTTGAATTATTTTAGGGTATTTTAGAAGATCTGAAGCATTTTCAAGAGCTTTAAAATCTTTCAATTGATTTCCAAAGGTTTGAAAGGATTTGATAACTTTAACAGTATTTCAAAAGATTCTAAGGAATGTACAATTGGTTTCAGAGGATTTGAAATGTTTTAGAGTATTTAAAAAGATTCTAAAGCATTTTCAAGAGATTTGACAAAATTTGCATGGGGTATTGTATCGAAGAGTTTTCTAAAATTTCGAAAATATAGATCGATTTAATAGGACCTATGCCAGGTTTTAGGGTATATCAAAAGATTTCAAGCAATTTTGAATTTATTTCGGTAACCTAATAGGATTTGAAATGATTTAAAATATTATAAACTATTTTTAAAGACTTTAATGCACTTTCAAGATATTATTAATTTTTTATGGAATTTTAAAGGCTTTAAATGACTTTAAGAGGAATGAACAAATTTTTCTGAGAGTTGAAAGAATTTGTTTACAACTTTGGAATATATGAAACTATTTCATAGGACTTGCGAGGTTTCAATATATTTTAGAATATTTAAATGAATTTTATGAGATTTCCGAAGATTTCAATGATTTTAATGGATTTTAAAAGCTCCCAAGGTATTTTCAAAAATTTTCCAGGATTCAAGAAAATACTTTAAAATGTCATATAATTTCACGGGATTTTATAATATTTCACTGTACTTTAAGAAATTCATTAACAAGAAGTGAGGGGTTTTTTAGGTTTTCACAGATTTGTAGAGATTCTCAAATATGTTTTGCAATTAATTTGAATTCACCCTGAATTGTTACTCATTCATTCAGAATTATTTTATTATGTCTTTCGAATTTTGTTGATTTACCTGAATTCTTTTGAATTAAATCAATAATTCTATTCTGTTCAATGGATATTTTTTTCAGTTTGTGTTTAATTCGTCTTGAAGGGTTTTAACCTCATTTTGAATTCTTCAACATTCAATAAAATTCTTTTGAATTCCCTTGTATTTTTCCAAAATCATTTTAAAATTACTAAAATCAATTACATTTTTTGGAGTTTTAAATTTTTTCCAATTTATTTCCATGTTTTAAATTTTAACTTTAATTCTTTGAAGTTTTATGAATTGAATTTTTCGAAATGCTTTCAAATCCAAAAGAACATCAGTCACACTATTGATGCACATATTTACTTTAAGTCACTTTTTGGATTAGAAATGAGTCTTGCTGCAAAAAACGTCGAATTAAAAATTATTGCTGCGCACTCCCGAGATATTCTCTGGACATCTGCTTTTAGACAACTTCGCATTCAAAATACAATACTTTCGAATAATTTTCAATCCGACGTTTTTTGTAGGGCAATTTCTCTGCTTTTTTCGGTTTGAATAGGTCACTATTCTTAAATAAATTAGGCTGTAGCCGCCCTTAGAATAATAAACTACAAATTCAGGCCTCGGGCTCAAAACACACTATTGACACTATTTGACACTTTTTTCAAGCGATGACGCTGTTTTGCTACTATTTTGAAAAAAAGACACTAAAGACACTATTTTCCAATTAAAAACACGAATTTATCAACCACTATAGATTTTTTGAAGAATAAAAAATTGACAGATTTTCGCAGAAGGAAAAAAAATATATTGTTTGAAAAGTTTTTGTTTAATTTAGTTTTTAATAAGAAAGATACTGCAACGTTTATAAAGGCCTGGAAAGTTCTATCGACCGGATAATTTTCTTCTTATAATAAAAGAATTTAATCATTTTGACGTAAACAACAGATACGATAAAAATGTTCACACAAAAATGTTCATGTAAAAAAAAGTTATACTAAAATACATTTTACTTTTTCGTAATAACGTGCATCATTTATGATAAAAATTAAAAAATTAATTTTTCATGAAAAAAATTCACCACATCTCTCAATGCATAATAAAATATTAGTGGCGAATGGATTACTATAGAGTATAAATAGCAATAATTGCGGAGCAAATAGACAATTTAAAAATTTGTTATCATATTTCTTGAAAACTGAAAGATTGGTAATTACTGCCACTATTCTATGTATCATTCATTTTTTTAAACTTTGTAAAGCTTATATAATAATGAAAATTAATATTATTCGCAGTATTTATCAATTTGAAATTTATATGCTCATGTACATGTTAAAACGAATAATTCACAATTTATTTTATAAACAACATTTCTTTTAATTTATAAAATAAAAAATGTATTAGGCCAATATAATTTATAAATAAGTTAAGTGTTAAACAAATTTAAGAGCCGATTATAATAAATTGAATTATAATTATATTCACAATTTTTTCAAGATGATAACGGTGACAGAATTTACCTACAAATAAATTATGAGAAATCCATTACTCCTTTAGCTTCAACATCATCCTGTAGTGCCTTCTAATTATTTTTTACGAATATTTTGTAACATTAATTAAATATAAATAACATAGAAAAAATAAGTATTTGGTTTATTCTTTTTCATAACAAAAATTAGTAGGCGCGCGCCTTGGCGCGCGCACGACTACTAGTAATATAAATAATAACGATAAGACAGACAGACCACCGTACTTCATTATATTTAATTTCAAAAATATTTAATTTGTATAGATTCAGCGAAAAAATTATATACCTTTAAGGTTTTATTTGAATCTTAAATAATTTATGTAGTTAAATTAATTATAATAGATCATTAAGTTGTTAAAAAAAAGATTTCACTACTCGCAGTAGCATATTTTAATTTTGAATAGAATAATTTTGTAGATGTAAAACGAACAATTTTATATTCAAATATCGAATATTTAAAGAGAAAAGGAGAAAACGGGGAAGTTTTTCGAGAACAGGGGAAAAAGGGGAATTTGAAAAAAAGAGGTATGATGAGACACGCACATTTGAAAGGTGTTGTTACAAAAAATCATAAACGCCACTTTAACGATTTTTAGGGGGAAAAACGTTCCCAAAAATCGAATTTTCAATTTAGAAAATTAAAAAAAAAAAACCTGTTCTCGAAATACATCAGTACTGAATGGAACCCTGAAAAGTTTGATTTGAAAATATCATTAGGCTCCAAGAAAACTATTTGAAACCCTATCAATTCCAAACGAAACGAGATATCGAGCTCAAGGTTTGGGGAAATAAAGAAAAGGAAATGGTTCAAAATTTTTTTTTTGTAAATTGTTAAAATTTTTTAGTTCATAAATGTTCCTTAGTCCCTTTTCTATATTTTCTAAAAATTTCAGCTCAATATATCACTTCGTGTGGAACTGGTACAGTTAAAAAAATATCGGTAAGGTAGGAATCGGATAAGTATCATTTTCATTTTAAGAAAACAAAAAAATTTTAATTTGTAGTATTGGAAAATAGGTAACTGTTCACTTTGATGACTTTTCTGAATTTTGAAATAAATGAATTCAAATCTTCTGGAAAATCTTCTTTCTAGTCCAAAAGTAAAATATCAGTCGGGGGAGACAACAAATATTTATATTTTGCCTGAAAAAAGACAAAAATGATCAACTTTTTTTTAAAATAATTGAATGGTTCATCTTTTCTGTTTTGCAACAGAATTGTACTAAGCAATTTAATTTAACGTATGTAATGATTTTTCAAAATACTTACAAATTTAAGGTTAATTGCTAATTTAGTTTTCAATAATTTCTAGTTTTTATCTCTATTCGTCTTTTTCTTCAAAAAGAAATTCAGTAACCACAATGAGAATAAAATTTATAAATTTTTTGTAGTAATTTGTAAATTTATAAATTTTTTTCAGTGAAACATTCTCTTGTTTAAGAAAACAGATCGAGATAAGAAAACCTTGTAAAATAAGAAGAAATATTATTATATAGAAAAAAATATTAATCTCTTTAGGATTTTATTAATGTTATATAATACATGTTATTAGATTTCAATGATAGCTTTAATAAATTTGAATAATTGTTAAATAAAATGTAATATTTAGCAATTGAATATTTGAAAATATTATAAACCTAAAAAAATAAAAATTTCCATAAATTAATTAATAATATACAAATTTGGGGGAAGTGCAAACATCGAGCACGAAGCTCGAGATCCAAAAGACGCGCGCCCTAGCCGCGCTCAAACTTGCGAGTCGCGCGCGTGGCGCGCAAGGAGAATGTGCCCGCGCAGCGAGCAGATTTTTTTCGTGATTTTGGGCAAAATACGAAACTTTTTCGGTGTCCCCTGACTGATATTTTCCTTTTGTACTAGACAGATGATTTTTCAAAATGTGTTAAACATTTTAATTTGCAATTAAAAGAAAGAAAAGTTCAGATTAAAAAAAAAAATTTCTGAATTAGAACTCCTAATCACATAAGTAGCTTGTTTTTAATTTGGTTCGAAATGAAAGGTTAATATTTAAATAGCTTCATGGACGAAACTAATTTCAATGTCTACAGAAACAATGATATATAGATCAGAAAGAGGCACGACCAAACGTTATCTTTATAACTTTATTCTTGAAAAACAATGGCATTATCGTGGAATGCTTTACTTTCAGGTCTAACAGTTGACATTGAGTTTTCATTTTCTAAAACGTTAACTAGATAAAGTTGAGAAAGCTTATAATTCTTATTAAAATAAAAATGTATATGTCTTAGAAATCATAAATATCGGACTAAAATGAATTTATTCGATCAAGTTCAGTTACGCAAATAGATTTCTTGGAATTTCTTTCTATTATAAACCAAAAAATTATAAAAAAATGTTGCATTAGGAATAGTTTTTGTGAAGAGGCGACATCTAGCGGCGGCCACGTTAATCTTTGCATCAAGAGTAGAAAACTTCTTTACTGCCTGAATAAGCGATGTCTACCTTATCGAGAAGTCTTATAAAATGTGTCGATAAAATAGAAATCTTGATTTCTGTTTATAAATTATGGGGAATGATTAATTAAATTAATTTACGAGATGTTTTAATTTTTCCAATACCTGAGTAAAGAACTCTCTTTACAATTTACTCATCGTAACTTACTAATTTGTAGTTTCCTTTTTACTAATTCGGATTTAGCGAGCATACGTGTATGATTAATAAAAAATATACACATTCTATATACATAATAACGCTGATTGTGTTTAATAACATTTTAAATTCGTTAAAAATGTAAATATTTTTTAATTTTTAAGATATATGTAAATAGTTTAAAAATTCATAATAATTGCACACAAGTGATCTATACAGATAACTACAAGGACGATCGAACAATAATTATAAAATCAACATAAAATACTCTCACTGCATTATATTCTGCATACCTAATTTATACATCAAGGGCTGTCAAGGTGAGTATATATTTTTCAATTGAGATTTTTATAAACGAACAAATCTCGCTTCAAGGATGTCTAACTATCCTTTTAAGATTTTTTGTTCATTACAAAAAATAATTTGAAAGTAATTTCATACCGCTGCCGTTGTGAAGAAATATTATACCTTTAGTTTTAATAAAAAATTAAAAACGGTAGCAAATAAAAAAATAAACAAAATATGTAAAAAATGTATAAAAATTTGTTTACAATAAAAATATATAAAATTCGTTGTTGTCTGGAGGAAATTAGGCGACACACATTTATTCGATATAAAGAAAATTCGGCAAAGATACGAGTATTTGAATTTTGAAGTTTAAAAAAAAATACATATTTTCCTTAAACTTCCATAACTTTGGACTTACTTGAGATATTTCAATATTCTTTCCAGATTTTAGTGAGAGTTATCATTCTTGATTGAACCTCGTTAGACAATTTGAAAAAAATTTAAATTAACAAAACGGCCATACCATTTTGGTGGCACTAATTTCTTTTTTCTCGAAAAAATGAATTTTCGCATCTTTCCTATAAACAACGAGAGATTCCATAAAATGCTAAGAAAAAGTTTGCTCATTTTAAAAGGTTTAAAAAAATCCCTCTTGCTCTTTTTTGATATCTTACATCCTTCGCAAAAAAAACAACTCAAAAATACAATTTTTCGAAAAAAACTTCTCGTAGCCATAAAAATAATTTGTCCTTCATAAAACTTACCGAATTTCTTCTGTGTAATCAGCACGAATTAAAAAAAATTGAATAAAATAAGAAAATGGGGTTTTCATAAAATCAACTTTTAATGTTTTCAAAATTCAGCCAGAGAGATGAAGTCGAATTTAATAGAAAACCTGCGCGCGTGTAGTTTTTCTATTTGAGGGGAAAAATAAATTTGTAATACAAAATAAAAATTTCGAATAATTGAATCCTCAACCAAACCAGATTTTAATTTTAAACCAAACAGTTGCAATTTTAATGAAAAAAGGTGAAATTTCTACCAAAATATATAAATATAATTTTCCTAGGTTTCTTGAAAAAATTCAAGAAGTTTTTTGAAGATTTCAGATATGTCGAAAAAGTATCTAGAAAATGTCTGAGAAACTTTCTTTTATTTTATAGGATTTAATAAAACTAATAGGAAAAGTTTGAGTAAGTTTAAAAGATATTTAGTATTTTTTGAGACTAGGAAAAAAATAAAATATATTTTCTTCGTAAATCTTTCGAAATTTTAAAATCTTTAAAATTTTTTTAAAGCTTCTAAAATTCCTAAATATACTTTAAACTGACTTGAATTATTCCTTAAATTGTCTTAAAATTTCCCGGATTCGTTTTCGACAATGTTGGAAGTCTTTCGTAATATTTTAAAATCTGCTTAAATATTCTCTCGAAATTAATTTTTCAAAATCATGAATCACTTTAAATATTTCCAGCAATCTAAAAGAAAAAATTATTTTTGAAGCCTTTCAAAATCTTTAGAGAACTTCAAAATTGTATTTCGAAATCTTCAAAAATCTAAATCTTGTTTTAAGTTTCTTGAAAATTTTTGAAATTTTAAATTATTAAAAATTTGTTTTTTAACTTTTAAATATCTTTTAATATTATTTGAATTTTTCCTCAAATTTTGAAAAAGTTCTGCAAAATTAAAAAAATTGTCTGAAAATCTTCCAGGCACATTTTGGCAATTGTGGAAATCTTTTGAGATGTTTCAAAATAATCTCTTAAAATTAATCTTGTAAAATAACAAATCATTTAAAAATTTCCCAGGAATCTTAAGAAAATTTGTTTATTCTCTTAAATAAACATTTCAACATTTTTAAAGAGGTGCTAAATTTTTTGTTTGAATTCTTCAAAAAATCTTCGTTTTGTTTTGAATTTGTTGAAAAATGTTGCTTTAAAATCTTGTACATTCTTTTCAGAGAATTGAGGAAATGAATTGAAATGTTTTAAAATCTTTTTAAATATTTCCTCAAAATCTTAAGAGAAAATTTTTATTATCTTAAAACCAATTTTGAAACGAAATATATGAGTTTTCTACCAAATAGCTGAATTTTGAACTTATAAAGGATACAATTTCAAGTAAAAATGGAAAAGTTAAATTTGCAGATAAAAAATTAATTTTTAAGCAACAAAAACCCGAATTTTGAACAAAATAGTTAAATTTTTAACCAAAGAGGTAAATCTTTAATAAACAATGAATTTTTAACAAATTAGTTAAATTTTCAACCAAAAACATGAATATTTACAAAGAAGATTAATGCTTTACCAAAAAATACAAACTCTCAACAAAATACATGAATTTTCAAAAAAATTGTTGAATTTTGAAGCCAAAAGCACAAAATTACTATGAAATAATTGAATTTTCAACCCAAAAATATGAATTTACAACAAAAAAGTTAATTCACAACTAAATAGTTGATTTTTCAACTAAAATTATGGATCTCAACCAAAAAAGGTTTTAATTTTAAATTAAGAACAGTTGAATTCAACTAAAAGAGCCGAATTTTCAACAAAAGAGTTGAATTTTCAAGTAAAGAAATGAATTTTCAGCTAAAATTATGAATCTTCGAGAAAAAAAAATTCTGTAACAAAAAAGTTGTAAATTCAAGGAAATGGTTTAATTTTTAACCAAAAAGATGGTTTGTTAACCATTAAGATTAATTGTAAACCAAAAAGACAAATTTGGTTTGTTAACCATTAGGATTAATTTTATACAAAAAAGACAAATTTTGAAACAAAATACATGAACTTTCACGAAATAGTTGAATTTTCAACTAAACAATTTTTTTAACCCAATAGTTGAATTTTTAACTTAAGAGGTAAATTTTTAACCAAAAATAAAACGAATTTTCAACAAAACAGTTAAATTTTTAACCAAAGAGGTAAATCTTTAATAAAAAATTAATTTTTAACTAATTATTTAAATTTTCAACCAAAAATATGAATATTTACAAAGAAGATTAATGCTTTACCAAAAAATACTTTGAACAAAATACATGAATTTTCAAAAAAATTGTTGAATTTTGAAGCGAAAAGGACAAAATTACTATGAAATAATTGAATTTTCAACCCGAAAATATGAATTTACAACAAAAAAGTTAATTCACAACTAAATACTTGATTTTTCAACTAAAATTATGGATCTCAACCAAAAAAGGTTTTAATTATAAATTAAGAACCGTTGAATTTAACCAAAATAGATGAATTTTTAAGTAAAGAAATGAATTTTCAGCTAAAATTATGAATCTTCGAGAAAAAAAATTCCTTCAACAAAAAAGTTGTAAATTCAAGGAAATGGTTTAAATTTTAACCAAAACGATGGTTTGTTAACCATTAAGATCAATTTTATACCAAAAAGAAAAATTTTAAAACAAAATACGTGCACTTTCTACCAAATAGTTGAATTTTCAACAAAATTTTTTTTTTTAACCAAATAGTTGAATTTTTAACTAAAAAAGGTAAATTAATTAACCACAAATAAAACGAATTTTCAACAAAGTAGTTCAATTTTCAACAAAAATGATGAATCTTTAACCAAAAAAATGAATTTTCAACAAAATAGTTGCACTTATATATGTAATATTATTTAATTATTTATTTATTAATTATATATAAATATGTTATTGATTATTTAATAACTATATATAATTGTTGCGAAAAAAGAAATCTTTAACAAAAGGGAAAAGAGTGTGAAGCCTGAATTGTGAAAGTGATTTTTAAATTAAGTAAGTTTTTATTGAACTATACCGTTGCAGGGCGATCTTTCGCAAAATTCGCAAACTTTGTTAAAATTTATCATCAGGAAACATACTAAACGTTATCTGAGTACGTAAAGTTATTCATACCCCCCGTTACCAACTGTAGTTTTTTGGGGCCCCCCACCCCACCCCCGCTACAATTGGTAACGTAGTTTATGGATGGCCCCTTCGTTATTTTCTAGCAAAGTAATTAGAAAAAAATGTGGATAGTACGTACTTTTCGAGAAACTTCACTGACAATGAGAAATGAACACATAATAAATTGCAGTTGTGTGTTATACATGACACGTGCGTCTTATATGAGCATACAACTTCTCCGCAGAAATCAGAAGGTCGACGAATAAAAAGCGAAACGCGACTTTGCGTGGGTAAGGAAATGAAGGGTATTAGTATATTGAACTCTCTGACGCTCTGAAATATAGATCAGCAGTTATTTTTACAAGGTTCGTTGTATGCACTTCCCAAGTTAATTGTGTTTGCGAACACACTTTCGGCGAAAAAATGAACGCACCAGTGCGGTGTCTCTCAGACGCCCACATTTTTTCAAACGAGTACCGTGCAAGATTATTCTCTTTCAGAAAGCTTAAAATAAAATTTGAAACGATTTTTTAAATTTAAAATTAGTGCTGCATTCGAGCGAGACGATACGAGAATCCATCGATAATTTACTTAATCTCGGTTTGTCATACGATACTCTAATATCGTCTCGCCTTCTTCAATCGGGATTTTTAGAAAATCGCAAACGAGATTCTCGAATTTCGTTTTCTAAAATATTTGAAGTACAAATTATAGTGAAAATCTCAGCAGAAAAAATTCTAAACATATGGGACAAAGTACATGTTGCAGATGATTATTTTGCCTAAAATGATACAGAGTTTCGAAATTTTCAGTCGATCAGCAATTATTTCCTGATGAGTGAAATTTTAAAAAGTACCATTATCTGATTACAAAAAATTTTCAAAAATATGAGTAGTGAGATAGTGCGGTTGCTTCAATAATCGGAGAGCCCTTTGTATTTTCCGAAGAAAATAATTTTTTAAACATTTAAGCGCAACTTTTTGTTCATTGACACTACATACACCATTTTCAGAAGCCAAACATGTATTTGCTGCAGGAATTATTTCCGTACGTTTTGTTCAGTTTCGGAGATGACACCTCACTACTCTTTTGTTATCAACTTGATAACAAATTATCATTTCTGACTCTAAAATTTACCATTGTGCACAGAAAGGATCAAAGAAATTCATATATTTTTTGCAGATTTTTTGTAATGTATTTTCAGAGACTAACATATTTCAAAGTTAAGCATTCTGAAATGATCGTAAGAGAATGGTACTTTTTAAAATTTCACTTATTAATGGACTGAAAATTTAAAAAATCTGTGTCAGTATAGGCAAAGCCTTCATCTGCAACACGTACATTGTACGATATTTTTAGAATTTTTTTCTGCTGAGATTTTCACTATAACCTGTACAAAAATTGAGGTATGTAAATTTTTTGGACAGATAGCAGACAACTAGCAAAATGGGATGTTTTCAGGACAGCGAAAAAGCATTCTGTAAAAGAACAAAAGTCTACTCCCAAGCTGAAGAATTTTACTGAATTGAGGCCAACAAAGTTTTATTCAAAAATGTTATCCAGGTTCGAAAAAATGGACGTGGAATTTGACAATCTCAAAGTGGCACTGATCTATAATTCGACCAGGTTCGGCTATGGACTGCGATAAGAGATTCAATTTTAAGTTTAAACAATAAATTAAAAAATACACCCTAGACATTATGTATCTTAATACAAGTAAACAACAGTTTTATCTAAAAAAGTGAGCAAATTCTGAGAAGATCGACCGAGAATTTTAAGATTAAAATTTCATGGGTTTTGAAAATTGGCTTTGGATAGCGATTAAAAATCAAATTTTCAATAATTTGCAAAAATATATTTTCATTAATTGATAAAAATTTCAAGAAAAATGTCGATGCTAAAAGGATGAAGAAAATTATTACTACGTTGAAATTTTAAGTTTATTTTAACTAAATTAAAAAAAAATTACTGTATAAAAAATGAGATTTCAAAAAAAAAAAATCCTTTGACCACAATGTGTGTTAGATTTTTAAAGAAATTTGTATACAATGAACCTACTTTAAAAAAAATGTTGGTTACCCTTCATTTTTTTACGAGATATTTTGACAATAAGAACTGTAATTTTCAAACTGATTGCAACAAATTAAGTTTCAGTGTTTTTAATATATTTTATAACAAATTTTCCATTATTACAAGAATATTAAACATTTAAATGTTATTTAAATTTATTTTTCTATAGGAAACCGTGCTTTTATATATCTGAATATTTTTAATTGACATTTTTTCTAAAAGAATATAAATATTATAACTATATGTATATTATTTGACATTTATCTTTAAAAAAAAATTAATATGTTTGTATTACGTCGGTAGATTTTTATTTTGTAAATTATATATATTTATTTTAAATACTAAAAAATGCAACGCTGTACGTAAATAATATTTTTGTTTGTTTTTAATTTTCCAATCAAAGTCTCAGATCTATGTTATAAAAAAAATTAGATTTTAGATCGAGTGTTATTGATTCAAAAACCCAATTATCATTAATATAAAGTGTCCTTTTTTCAAATAATTCATGCAAAAGGAGTATTTTAAATTGTATTATATACATTACAAGTATACTATTATATATAGAGTAGAAGGGGGTAATGTTGTGAACGTTTCTTTGAAGGACTCGTGTGCCCATGTTTCTCAACGGATTTTGACAAAAGAATATACGTTGGGTAGGGAAATACTGCAGCTACGTTTTGACGTGTTTGTGATTTTTAGAGAAAACAATGACGGTAAGTTACGACCGAAAACGGAAAAGTTTTTTTTTTTGACATTTTGAAATTTGGGGGGTAATGCTGTGAATAATTCTCTGGTTGCAATGAACATACCAAATGTGTCCGTAATAGTCACAAACGTTATTATTGAAAAGAATACAAAAACACGAAAACTAGAATCTAGGTATTTATATGGAGTCACGTGAGGTACAAACATGAAAAACGAGAACAACTACAAAAGAACAAAGCCTTCTAATCGGACTGAAACTTGGGCAAAGTGTAGTTCTATTGGATCATAATTTCAACAACAAAAATTTGTATCCAGGTCAAATATTTTCTGAGGGGGGTGGAATTTTTTGACTTTAGGCGGATACTACTTTTTAGCTATTTTAAAATTCTTTAATATTAAAAAAAAATATTGGTAATTATTAATTATATTAATCACTTCAGGGTAAGTTCTAATTTAAGCTCTTACCTCAATTAAAGCATTCGCGTATGTATTCGTGTATATAACTATTTTTTGATGACTCCCAAACTGGTAGAATCTCTCTATCAAATCGATTTTATAATGACAGTTTCGATATTATCGTTTCAAATTGATCGGAAGTTGGCATCAGAATATGTTTCGACAACAACCGAGACCGATAAAAATGTACTGAATGTGGAATCGATCGATTTAAATCTAAGTAACGTGAGCAAGCAAAATAGGTTTTTAAAAATCATTATCTGCAGAGTTTTAAAGTTTTTTTGAATTTTAACTTTTTGAAAAATCTTCTCAATTTTTTCCAGATTTTAGGATACTATTTTGCACGAGACAATTGTGTTTTAATATACCCCTGTAATTTACTTCTGTTGTGCCCATTAAAACATAAACAAATTTCTTAGGGTCGAAATAAACTCAAAAGAAATTCCAGATATATGGGGGATTAAAACTGGAGTGAAATTGAATCAAATTTTTCATGTTTCCAGTTAAATTAAGAAGATTCTAAACACCCTCAAAAATTAAAAAAAAAATTTAATTAAAAAAAAAAGTGAACTGCAGTAGATAATACACTTTTTAACCTATTTTTCTCGCGCTCGTTACCTAGATTTAAATCGATCGATTCCACATTCAGTAAACTCCATGGGGGTCCCAATGCAGTGCTTTTAGGCATGGTATTGTTTACGATTTCGAAAACAATTTTTTTTTCGACACATCCTAGTAGTCACTTGAACTTGAAAAAAAGCTAGGCTATTTTCCGGGTTTCCCGCTCAAAAATTATATTTTTCCCGGTTCACTTTTAAGAATTTATAATAATAAATATTCAATAATAATTGATTTATTATATAAAATTTGAAAAAAATTAAACATTTCAGAACTGCAAGGAAAAATACATAATGTAAATTATTGTAAAAGTAATTTCAGACTTCATAGCCTAAAATGCTCTCAAATCAGGGGAAATAGGGTGATTTTTAAAGCAAACAGTAATAAAATTTCAAATCAGAATATATTGCAATTTTAACAAAAAAGTGCAATTTTCAACCAAAAAAGATGAATTTTCAACCCACAAAGATGATTTTTCAAAGAAAGAGTTGAGTTTTCTGGCTAAAATGTCAAATTTATTAGACGACATTAGACTCTGAAACCCAAAAAGAAGAGTTTTCAACAAAAAAGGTAATTTTCGATTAGAAAAGATGAATTTTTAACCAAATAGTTGAATTTACAATCAAGAAATTAATTTTCAACCAAATAGTTGCATTTACAAACAAATAGTTAACGTTTCAAGCAAAAGAGACTATTAAAAAAAAAAAATTAATTTATTGGGAACAATTTCAACTTTTTAACCAAAGTTGAATTTTAAATGAATCTTTTAGAAGAGAGTAGAATTTTCAACCAAGAAAGGTGAATTTCCAACGAAATAGTAGATGTTTTAACCAAAAGAGATGAATTCTGGACCAAAAATGTAATAGTAGACTTTTCAATTAAAAAGAATTAACTTTCAAACGAGAAAGGTGTTTTTTTAACCAAAAGAGATAACTTTGCTATCAAAAGATGAATTTACAATCCATACGGATTTGCTATCCAAATAGACAAATGTTGAAAAAAAAATGAATTTTCGACCAAAAAAGATGTATTCTTAACGAAAGAATATAATTTTCAACAAAATAATTAAAGTTTCAACCAAAAAGTAGAATTTTTAATCAAAAGAGATTAATTCTGATGCAGAAATAATAGTATATAGACTTTTCAAATAAGGAAAATTAACTTTCAACCAAAAAAGAAGAATTTTTAACAAAATAGTTGAATTTTCAACAAAGTATTTGAATATTCCACCAAATAGTCGAATTTTTAACCAAAAAAGATCAATTCTGATACAAAAATATAATAGTGAACTTTTAAACGAAACAGAATAAATTTTCAATAAAAAATAGGTGGATTTTCTTATTGGAATGTATTAATTCAGTTATAATTCAAGTGGAGAAACGAGAAAAGGGGGAATTTTATTTAAAACATGGGAAATAAAGGAATTCTTTAAAAAAAAAGAGGGGAATAAGGGAATTAGTAAAAATTCCGAAAAATTCTATTGATCGTAGTTTAGGAGATATTCGCGTTTTTTTACCTATGATTTAAAATATATGTTTTGGATTTTAAGATAGGTTTCCTAGTAATAGGAATTAATAGTTTCCTATGTAATTACTATATTAAATGTATGAAAAGAAAGCTTTTGTTTTTAAATATAAAAGGAACTGTAGTATTTGAACGACCCATCAACATGAGCTTTAAATTGCATATTAAAGATATTGAAGATTAAATATCTTCGATATTTTAACGAAGAAGGTTGGTCACACTGAGCACAATTCCAAAATATATTTTTTTTTTCGCAGAGCCGGACGATATTTATTGCAAAAGTGGAAACAAATCTGAAAAATTTCCGGTTTTGAAAAAATTTTCTGCCTATTTATCGGTGCTCAAAATTCCAGGCTAATTCCCAGTTTTCCTGGTCAGTGGTCACCCTGTTCTGATTAGTGACAATATATTTCACCGTATTTGTTAACAATCTTTTAATAATCACTATTTTATCCATTATTTTTGTATGCAGATATTTTCAGTATAAACAACATTTCATAAACTGCGCAAAGAATTTATTATAATCTCATCTATAATTTCTTGAATCAGCTTAGCATGATATCTCTTTGCATTATTGCATTCTTGAGATTCCCTATATATCGTGTCAGAGCTTTTTGGCAACAGCTTCATTTCCCCTGATTCATAGGAATTAGTGATGACTTTACGACTAGTTCCTCGCC
This sequence comes from Andricus curvator, assembly GCA_932195095.1. Lineage (NCBI taxonomy): Eukaryota > Metazoa > Arthropoda > Insecta > Hymenoptera > Cynipidae > Andricus > Andricus curvator. Next base: position 68,274 of record CAKNYM010052449.1, read on the forward strand.
GTAAAGGTGATAAATAAAAGTGAGGTTTCCAAAACAATTCTTCTTTAGAACAGGCTCTTAAAAAATTCGATGATTAATTTGTCAGTTTTATTTTTAGAACAAAAAAAACCTGACGCATTCAGCATTCAAGGAGACAAGTATTTCATTATAATGAATTTAAATAATGAAACAAGTGCATATAGAGGAGTCAAGTTAGACGTTAAAAATAAAAGCTCAGAACCCGGCATCGGTCCACTGATTTTCATGAGGTCCATCAAGTTACCACCTCAACAATTGAAATTTATGTATGTAATAAAAAGTTAAATAAACAGAAATCATTGCTAATTACTATAGTTATTTAAACGAAGAATTATAAATTATTTCATATGTGTACAATTGTACATATTTGTTGCAGTGAAGGCAGTAAATTATACTTTTTTTGTGAATAGGACAAGGAAATAAATAAGGAAAAGCTTTTTAACCAAAACATGTACATTATTATGATAATTTAAGTGAAAAATAAATTGATTCCGAAACTTATGACGAAGATGTTTTTCAAGATGTTGATGAAAGTTAGGCTACTTCTTTCTCAGTAACTGACGCAAGTAAAGCTGAACTGATTGATTTTCAAAACAGCCATGATGTTTGATTTTTAACTCTTCAAAACATATTTTTGGGTTCCTGAGTATAAATCTAATTTGATTCCACTAATAGAAAATATAAGAATGTGACGTATATTTCTATTTCAAGCATGTGTGAATATGTTTAAATAAATTTCATTATCTCTACGCACAGCAGCCAAGAACAAACCTAAATCTACTTGGAATTTAATTAAAACACTACTACAATCACATTGTTTTTAGAATTTTAATCCAAGCTTAAGATAAAAATTATTCTTGGGTTTTAATGTGTGCTTTCGTTATATGCATTGAATTTTATGTTTTTATTATACTATATTTGTTAGTTACATTGCGCAAGCCTGCATGGGTTCGTTTGTTTAAAAACAAGGAATCGTTTCCTTGTTATAGTTTCTGAATCAATATTTCCTTCTCTGATAAAAATTAAAAGTACTTCGTTAAAAATTATATTAACAACCTTTACTAATTTTGAATTAGCCACCATCTTTTTTCTACAATATTTGGGATTTTTAAACATTATCAAGTAGTTTCTGAAGCCCAGCAGTTGGTTTTTATGAAGATTCAAAGTATTTCCTTGAACGCTGTAAAAGTGAGGTATTTTTTCATTTTGAATTGACAGCCATTTCGTATTTTTCAAAATTTTAGATTTTTAAAATTATAAAGTAATTTCTGAAGCCAAACAGTTTGTTTTCCCGAAATTTAAAAGTATTAGATTAAAAACTGTGGGGAAAAAGGTATTTTTTGAGTTTTGAATTAGCCTCCATTTTTTATTTATTCAAAAATGTTGGATTTTGAGATCTAGCATTCACTTGAGAAAATATGATTAAATTTTTCCACAATTTTATATGGCCCATTTATATGGCCGCTATTTTGTGATTTTCCCAAAATTGTGAATTTTTGTAATTGAATTTGTTCTTACTGTTCCTTTTTCCACTTTTAAAAAATGTTTGTCAATAATCTTCAAATATAGTTATTTTTTTGAAAAACATTTTCTTTTAAAAAAAAAGTTTTAACGATTTCAGCCATAGAAAAATATACTGGCAAAATTGAAGACAGTACCATTTTGCGAAAATTCGCAAGTAGCGGTAGTAACAAAAAATTCAATTGCAAAAAATATTGTTAAAATTAATGATGGTTTAGTTTAAAAAAATTGTCAATAAAAATATTGGTTTTTATTAGAAATTACATCATCAGCAATATTATTTTTATTGTTAAAATGATAGAAAAACTATTTTTTTAGCGATCTGATTTTTGGCACAACTACCTTAACATATTAATGACGCCTGTTGAAAAAAATATTTTTCAATAATTCTTAGAATACTCTGAGAAAAATATTGTTTTAAACAAAAAGAAATTTGGTTGTTATAGAAGCAACAACATTTTACAGATGCCTCAACAAAAGGTTTGTTGAAAAAAAGTTTTTTTTTGAAAAATATCGTCAAAAATCGTCCTCTGTCAACACCATGTTAAGTAATTAACTAATTAACCAAATATATCAGTGAAAATACCAGAAAAATGTTTTGAGACAAATATATAGAAGGCTCATAAGTAAAAAATTACAATTTTTCAAAACTTTCAAAAAAATTATTTCGCCACAAAATCATTGGAAAACTAATAGCCCAAAAACTAATAGATGATTTTTTTAAGAAGAAAGAATTATTTGTTTAAAAATGTGAAATACGGAAAAACTAATAGCACCATTCGATGCAGCTAAAAAATTAAATAGGGTATATGTGTGTAGTATTAATAAACAAGTACATGTTATAGAATTAATAACAAATCATGCTAAAAAAATTGTCCAATACAGAGATTTTATATTTTTTTCCGCAGAATCGAATGGTGTATTAGTTATTCCATATCTCGATTATTTAAAAAGATTGTTTAAATAAAAATTATTAAAACAATTTGAAAATCAAACTTTTTTCACCACAATGTGCGGTAGAATTTTTGAGATTTTTTAAGCCAGTAAAACGTGTTTTGAAAAAAGTGGCACTTGCATGGTAATGCCGGTACACCCTTCAAATATGCTTATTTCAACTTGAATAGAAACGAAACTCTAAACAATATCACTAAAAAATGGTACACCCACAGCATTATCTAAACTAATCAAAATATTGAAGATTCTGGAAAAAAATCACTTTGACATTAATTTTTGAATATGAGATCAAATTTTAAAAATGTCTCCGCTTATAAAATTGCAGTTTTTACTGGAAAAACTTTAGTTATAAAATAATTTGAAAAATTCTATTGTTTAAAAAAACGTTTTTTGGAAAATGAGTACCAATTATACTAAAATATAGCATTTACACATTACCAACAAACTGGTTAAGAATTATGGGAATTCCGTAACAACAATAAATTAAAGTTTCGTATTGACGTAAGGATAATTTGAAATGGAGATTGTAATGCAAGTCGATAAAAAAATACAATGCAGTACAAACAAAACTTACCAAATCACGTAGATTGTCTAAAGTCACAGATATTTTATAGCTTCTTAAAGGGAATAAAATGAAATGAAAATTCCAAACGACCTTTGAACCGCTTATAGAGAAATTGTACATCAAGTCAGAGTAGGGGACGAAAAAACCATGTAATACATACCTGCAACAAAAAATACGAAAAAAGAAATTAATTCACAATAAACACAATTAATAAATAACTTATAAATAATTCACTTCCGCGTGAGAAATGGTAATGCAATGACAGCAATTGGAAGATGGTTGAGGTGTCATTTTGAATGATAATTTTGCAATAAATGTGAAGTTGCTTGTTAAGTTAATGGAATATTTCGTACGTCATCCGGGATGAAGACAGAGATCATCCTGGGTTGTTTCTTTTTTTTGCGCGCCATCTTCTGCAGTTAAAACTCCGCAAAACGAACCAGCTGGTCAAGACACGTTCCTAACCTAGGTACTACCTTGGACACACATAAACCTAACCTAAAATCCGGCGACTAACATCACGCGTCGACATACCCGACTGGAAACTCAACTCAAAGCTGAGATTCCACGAGACGTCCCTCGGCAACTTCGGCCATGTTAGGTCAAAGAAGTCATCGTTTGCATTAATTTTCCATACTGATTTATGAAAATGTATGGATCCTCGTTGGACTCGCGTGGCTTCCACTTCCTTCGGCGATCGAACCGCCAGGTCAATAGAATTCGATGTTCAAGTCGCACGAGAAGTTTCTAACTCCACACATTTTTATTATTATAATTTTTTGTTTAAAATCCTTGTAAACATTTGATTAAGTATTTAGGAAAACTAGAAAACAAACACGCGCGCGTTTGTTATTCTTTTGTCTCGTGCAATTGTTAAATTAAAATATAAAATTAATATTAACTCAAAATTGTTGTATTTCATAGTACAGGGTACACAACAAAATCCCAATTCCGAAATTCCCGGAATAACTTTTCATTTCCGCTGATCATTCTACATTTTTCTTTTAGGTATAAAAACAACCATATACCTATAGGAGATCAGTAATGTTAATGCAAAAAATGGTTCTTTCTAAATTTATTTCAAAGATTTTAAGTGACAACAGTCATACAGAATTTTATAACGGGCCATGAATTATATTAAGGCATACGTAAAATACATGAATTTTCAACAAAATAGTTGAGCTTTTGACTCAAAAAGATAAATTTTGAACCAAAAATGGAAGAAATCAATTTTCAGTCTAAATAAATAATTTTCAACCCATAACAAAGAAATTTTCAACACAATAGTTGAATTTTCAACCCAAGTGATGAATCTTAGATAAAAAAAAACAATTGAATTAAACAAAAAAATAAGAATTTTTAACAAAGTAGTTGAATCCTCAACCGAAACAGACCAAGACAAATTTTGCAGTCAATAAAGAAAAAAAAACGTATCCAAAATGTTAAATTTTCAACTAAAGAGACGAATTTTCAAAGTACATAAATTTTCAACTAAAAAAAATACATTTTCAAGCAAAAATGGAATAGTTACATTTTCAGTTAAAAAAATATAATTTTCAACTAAAAAAACAAACATTTAACAAAAAAGTTAAATTTTCAAACCAAGAAATTAATTTTTAACTGAAATGATGAATTTTCAACTAAGAAGATTAAGTTTCTATCAAGAAAGATAAATTTTCTACAGAAAATAGAATAGTTAATTTTCGATTAAAGAAATTACTTTTTAACTGAAATGATGAATCTTCAAACAAGATATTTTTAACCAAATATTGAATTTTTAACAAAGAAGAATAATTCTATCAAAAAAGATCAATTTTCCACAAAAAATGAAATAGTTAAATTTTCAGTTAAAGAAATTAATTTTTCACTAAAATGATGAATCATCAAATAAAAAAGAAGAAATTTTTAACCAAGTATTGAATTTTCAATCCAAAAGATGAATGTTCTAGCAAAAAGACAAATTTTCAACAAAATACATGAATTTTCAACTAAAAAAGATTTTTCAACCAAAAATAGAATAGTTAAATTTGCATTAAAAAATAAATTTTTAACCGAAAAGATCAAGTTTCAACTGAACACAAAAATTATTGAACATGCAGATTAAATTTCTATCAAAAAACATAAATTTTCGAAAAAAATAGAAGTTAAATTTTCAGTTGAAAAAATTATTTTTCATTAAAGAAAGCTCATTTTTAAACAGAACAATGAATCTTCAATCAATAAGATTAATTTTTTAGCAAATATTTTAATTTTGGAAGGAATTTTTAACCAAAAAGATGAATAAGTCAACAAGAAGATTAATATTCTACCACAAAAGACGAATCTTCAACAAAATACAGGAATTTTCAACAAAAAAAGACGAATTTTCAATAAAATAGTTAAATCCTCGACCAGCAAAACAAAATAATTTTCAACCAAGCAGTTGTGACTTTTACAAAGCGATATAAAAAGTCCGTCAAAGAATAAAATTTGTTAAATAAATAATTTATATGTGTTTAAAATCATTCTTATAATCAAGAATATTTCCTCTTTTAAAAACGTATTCATTAATAATTAAATCGCGATACTTATAATAAAATATGTTGTTCCAAGATTTGTCATGTCGTCCTTACTATAATTAAAACTTTGAATGTAACTTTAATATTTAAAGGCAAATGACTTTTGTTTAAAATAACTGATTTCCAGAAACAAATATTAATATACAAAATTTGTGTCAAAATATAACACAAACTTAACATAAAAAAAAATTGTTATGGATTGTAAATCCTCTTTTAAAAATTATCAAAAATTCTACAAAAATTTTGATTTTAATTTAAAATATTAAAAATAACCAATTTCCGGTGAAAAACGTTAACATAACCTTAAATTGATCCAAAATCGTAAATTTCTCTTTGAAATCTATATTGATATTTCTGATGAAAACCGCCAACTTAACCTATAATTGTACAAACAAATGTTATCTTCTTTGAAATCTAATTGAAATCCAATGAACCTAAAATTGTTAAAAAGTTGTAAATATTTTTCGAAACGCTTGAAATATAATTATTTTTTGATTGAAAATACTAATTTCCAACGAAAAACACTGACATTATCCAAAATTGTTAAAAGATTCTATAAAAGTTATTCAAATTATAATGAGTTTTGTTTGAAAATACCAATTTTCGATTTAAAACGCCAATATAACGTAAAATTGTTCAAAACTGATTAATCTTCTTTGAAATCTAATGATATTTTAATAAAAATTTCAATTTTCGACAAAAACACTAAACATAACATAAAATAAAATTGTTCAGAATTGTAAATCTTCTTCAAAATCTAATGATTTTGTTTTAAAATAGCCCAAGTGATGAATCTTAGATAAAAAAAAACAATTGAATTAGACAAAAAAATACGAATTTTTAACAAAGTAGTTTCAAGTTGAAAAAATATAATTTTCAACTAAAAAAACAAACCTTTAACAGAAAAGTTTAATTTTCAAACCAAGAAATTAATTTTTAACTGAAATGATGAATTTTCAACAAAGAAGATTAAGTTTCTATCAAAAAAGATAAATTTTTGACAGAAAACAGAATAGTTAAATTTTCGATTAAAGAAATTACTTTTTAACTGAAATGATGAATCTTCAAAAAATAAATTTTTAACCCAATATTGAATTTTTAACAAAGAAGAATAAATTTCTATCAAAAAAGATAAATTCTCCACAAAAAATGAAATAGTTAAATTTTCAGTTAAAGAAATTAATTTTTCACTAAAATGATGAATCAACAAACAAACAAAAAAAAAAGGAATTTTTAACCAAGTATTGAATTTTCAACCTAAAAGATTATTGTTCTAGCAAAAAGACAAATTTTCAACAAAATACATGAATTTTCCACAAAATACATGAATTTTCAACAAAATACATGAATTTTCAAGTAAAAAAGATCTTCCAATTGTAAATCTTCTTCAAAATCTAATGATTTTGTTTTAAAATAGCCCATTTCCTGTGATAAACGTTAATATAACCTGAACCTGTTTAAAAATTGCAAATCTTGTTCAAACTATAATGATTTTTTTCTACAATAAAAATTTTTGGTGTAAAATGCTAATGTAACCTGAAATTGTTGAAAAATTATGAACCTTTAAAATGTAATGATTTTTGTTTTAAAAATGTCAATTTCTAGTAAATGACGCTAATAAAACCGAAAATTGTTTAAAAAAATTTTAATCTTTTAAATCTAATAACTTTTTATTAAAAATACACATCTCCGTTGTCAAACCCTAACATAACCTAAAACTGTTGGAAATTGGGAATCTTGATCATGATTTTTGTCTAAAAATGCCAATTTTCAGCGTGAAAAGCACTAACATAAACCGTGTATAATATTTTCGATAATTTATTAGATAATTAGACAGTTTTAATTTATCTATAATTTTTCTTATCATAAGTGATTATTTGTATATTGAATTTTCAAAATTTCGAATTTAAAATATCAAACAACTTCAAGTAATTAAAAGCCAATCAGGTTTTTAACAACAATGATTGCAAAATTTTCTAGACATATCGATATATCACTTTTTTTTAAATAAGAAAAGAAAAAATCAAACTGTCTTCGACAGTTCTATGAAGGCCATCTTTACTTTGCTTTCAACATATACCATAAAAAATGTCATAAAGTATGCAACACAAATTATGAATAGTGAATACAAATTGTAAATTATGTAGTGAGAAATCGTGGAGATTTGCAAGTTCAAGTAACTTATGCAACTTTACTGTGTATTTAATCTCTAAAAAATAATACAATTTTTTTAACTAAAAAAAAAAAGAAATACATTTTAAAATAAGCGACTTTGAAATATGTATGAATGCGTTATTGAACTGTATGACTTTCGAGGAGATAATACCATTATCGTAATATTATCATGTAACCTATTTACTTGGAATTAGAGTCTAGACACTTAAATCATGAAATCTGTTGTTGAAAACGTAAATACCTGTTGCAAAGCATTAAGTATATTTCCAGATATGAAGATTGTTTAAAATTCATTATTTACAATATGTTATTTCAATCATGAGAAAAGTGCAATTATAGTACCAATCGTTCAAGAGAATGTCAGCGAACGCAATGTCTGAGAAAATATTATGGTGAAGCAGTACAAGGTTATCCATTAAAGGAAAATGAGGTCTTACACAAATCGGCATTGGTTAAATGTATCTAAAGAGTTTGTAAAAGACTAATTTGTGACTAATTCGCTCCACTTAATTGAAAAGAGTATTATCACATTTTTAGTCACAATGATATTTTATCTATTGACATCCAAGTAGTAACATTATTTTATGAAATTTCTGTAATTACCTCCAACCATTGCGGCTATTCCAATTTGTAGTATTCCTCAACAAAAAAATAATAACATTTCTACTGAACATATATCACAATTCAAATACAGTGCGTTGTAATCTTTCTTAATTTGGTTTTCAACTAAACGCAGAATTTAAAAAAAATGAGTACATGCGTGAATATATCGTCATCCGGAAATGTATATAAAACGGTTGTAACGAAAACGCTTTGTTTATCAATAATTATCTGCGTGCAAGAGCATAAACAATTATATATATTTTCATCAGGAAAGCACGTGCAATGAATTCTTAGAAAGTTCTTCGAGATTTAAGTAAAGAAGTAACGATTAGGGTAAGTGGCTATTCTGTTTTTCATTTACAAACAAGATCTCCTGGCACCAAATTGAAGGTTGATTTTTGAGGAAAAACTGTTTAAATAGAGAACTGACATTCTTGTCTTTTAACGATAACATCAGAAGTCGAGTACTTTAATTTTTGACATATAGCGCACATTACTTCGTTTGAAACACCGCATTCTTTAAAGATTAAGCCCAGCTGTTATTTTGAACTTGACAAAACAATGATTGCGTGACATGCACGTATTAATCGCACTGTGCGAGAAAACTTTTAAGACTAGTTCTCTGATTTTTAAAATATTAGTTTATAATGAAATATATAATAATTGCTTTCTATGATAATATTAATATTCAAACATCTCTGCAAGAGTGTATGCTAAAAGATTTTTACACAGAAAAAAGCCGTTGCCGGGGCAACTTTATGTCATTCTCTTTTGTTTAACAACTCAATTTAAGTCCTTTTTAAATAAAAAATGCTGCATCTTAATTTTCGGTCAATACACGAGAAAGAAATTAGCATTGAATCAAGAAAATATTGGTCTGAATACGGAAAATACAAGATTTTCTTAATCCAAGAAAATTTATCTTGTCTCAATAAAATGTACTTAAGTAGAGAAAATTAAGTTTTTTCATTAGAGTGCAAGACAAGTTCGAGACAAGAACCATTTTCTTTGATCAAGAAAATATTGTATCGTCCGTATTTAGACAAATATTTTCTCAATTCAATAGTAATTTCTTTTCCATGCATCCGACTCAAAATGAGCCCAGCTTTTTATGTAAATCTACAATAATTTAAATTTCAAATTATTCTAAATTATATGCATTATGGACAGAAATTAGAAAGCTACAAAAATGTTTAAAAAAATTATATAGTTATTCGATATTTTTGATAATTTAACTGTCTTTCCTAATTCTCCCTATATTTTATTATCATAAGAAATAATTGTCTACTATTTCAGAATTTTTCATAAGAATAGCCCATTTCCGTTGTTTTCAATAGATTTGATTTGATTTCCATTTCTAATTTCCCATTTTCGTTGATCTTGGGTTTCGATCAGCCGACTTTAAAGTCATGACACTTTACATGGAATGTGTCCTTTTACGCACAAAACGACCTATTCCACGTTAAGTGGCATGACTAATTTACTCTTCATTAATTTTATTTTAATCAAATTGTTAAACTCTCCCCCTCTCCTCTGCCTCGCCCCTTCTATTTCAAATTCAAAGCATTTCAAGTAAAAAAATGTTTATTCAATTTAAAGGGATTAAAATTATGCCATTTAAAAAATTAGAATCATAGCAGTTTTTGTCTTGTATTTGTATAATTTATTTTTAATGTAAAATTTACAATAATGTTAGTATCAGGGTGGCCGCAAAACTTAATTTCAAAATTCCCTGATTTTTTCCCTGGCCAATTTTTCACTTTCCCTGATCATTATTATTCAAGGAACAAAATTTCAATCTTGTGACATTTTTAACATGGAATCTTATATAAACGGAATAAAAAATTTCAAATTGAAATTTATAAATTTCAAATTTATTTACATATTTGAACAAAAAATATGACTTTTCTATGAATTTTGAATCCAAAAGGACGAATTTGAAACAAAACAGTTGAATTTTTGACAAAAGAGTTTAGTTTTCAACAAAATAGTTAATTTTTAAACAAAATAGACATTGAAAAAAAAACAGTAGAATATTCGACCAAGATGACTTGTTAACAAAATACTTGAATTTTCAACAAAATAGTTAAATTTTCTACATACGAAGATGAATTTTCAACCAAATAGTTGAATTCTCAAACAAAAAAGATTAAACTTCAACAAAAAACAGTTTAATTTTCAACCGAAAATGTTGAATTTCAACAAAATAGTCAAATTTTCAACAAAATAATTAAATTTTCAAACAAATAGTTGCATTTTCAATTGAAAAACACAGTTGAATTCTCGACCAAGATGACTTCTTAAAAAAATCCTTGAATTTTCTACATACGAAGATGAATTTTCAACCAAATAGTCGAATTTTCCAACACAAAAGATAAAACTTCAACAAAAAACAGTTTAATTTTCAACCCAAAAAGTTTCATTTTCAACAAAATAGTCACATTTTGAAACAAACAGTTGAATTTTTAATTTAAAAAAAATACAATTTCGGTCAAAAATGGATAATAAAATTATGAATCTGCAACCAAAAAAAGAAGAATTTTTAACAAAAGTAGTTCAACTTTTAACCAAAAAAGATCAATTTGCAGCCAAAAATACGATTTTTCTAAAAAACAGTTGAATTGCCAAACCGCAAATAATAATTTCCTAACAAAAAGATGAATTTTAAACATAATAGTTCAATTTTCAACCAAAAAGATGAATTTTCAAATAAAATAATAAATGTTCAACTAAAAAATTTGTTTAACAAGTAGTTTAACTTTCAACCGAGAAGTTGAATTTTCCAACGAAAAAGACGAATTTTCATAAAATAAATATTTTTCAGTCAGGAAAGAAAAAATTCGGTTCATTACATAAGTTCATCCAAATTGTTAAAGTTCCAAGCCAAATGAAGAATTTTTCTGTAAAACAGTTATATTTTTAACCCGAAAATATAAAATTTCAACAAAATAGTTAAATTTTCAACCAAACTGATGAACCTTCAACAACAAAAATCAATTTTTAACAAAATGATTGAACTTTTATTTAAGTAGTTGAACTATCAATTTGAAAAATCGATTTTCAACAAAAAATGGAATACTTTAATTTTCAGTTGAAAAAATGCATTAAAAAAAATTATTTTTTAAGGAAGTAGTTAAACTTTCAACGAAAAAGAGGAGTTTTCAGCTAAAATTATGAATCTGTAGCAAAAACTGATTCTTTTAACAGAGTGGTTGAACCCAACAAATTTAATTTGAAATAAAAAACAGTTGAATTCAACCAAAAAAAGATGATTTTTTAAACAAAACAGTTGAATCCTCAACCAAAGAAGATTAATTTTCAATTATGAATTTTCAAAAAAATAGTTGAATTTTCCACCAAAAAATATTTCAGTTTATTTTTCAACATCAAAATATGATTTTTAAACAAAAAAGTTAATTTTTATCAGAAGGAAGCCACTGAAAAAAAATGAATAGAAATAGAAATACAAGGCAAATAAATTGCCAAGAAGAATACTATATCAGAGTAGCCGCAAACCTAATTTTCAAAATTCCCTAACTTTTCCCTTGTCAATTTTTAATTCGCCCTGAACATTAATATTCAAAAGAACAGAATTTTTATCTCGTAACATTTTGAAAATAAAAACTTTTATAAACAAATTTCCTGACTTTTGCAAGATTTTTGACAAAATTCCTGACTTTCTCTGACCAATGAAATTCCCTGACTTTTCCCTAAATTCCAGGTTTACACCCTGACCTATGGCCACCCTGTAATATAGAAATATTTCTATTTATTGGCCAATATTACAATCATTGCTAAAGTCTTTATGACCATCTTGACGCTGAACAAAGAGCGATGAAACAAATGTCTCGTTACTTTCAGAAATGCATGGTTCAATAACGCCAGTGTTAATTAATTATCACAGATGCTTAGCAGAGTCACTGAACAGTGCACGCTTGCAAATAACTATTTACACGCATTTACGTATTTAGCCTCCAGCCAACACGTATAGAAAACCAGAAGCACCAATTAAAATCTAATGCTTCGTACGATCTCGATAACAATTTTCTTGCACTTTCTGCTCGACTTTCTGTACATAAAAATACTAGACATTATCTATACTGTTGAATAGTTTTGAATTAATAGATGAAAGATTTATTTATGAGAAAACAATGAGTGTAAAATGTATTTCGAATTTATTGATACTTTTATATGTCGAAAACAACTGACTGATGCAGAGATTATCATGTGTCAACTGCAGAAGAATTAAGCAGTCCTGACAAATCAAGCCAACCAGAGTAAACAAGCATTGATTGTTATCAGATTCGCAATAATTTGAAGAAAGGTCTTTTTTTAATATACTGAAAAATATATACTTGAAGATTTCTAAAGATAATGTAACATCTTTGAGAATACATTTTTTTTCTTTCAAGATCGAAATGAAATCTACTTTATTATGAATCATTTTATGCACTAAAATCAGAAGATAGAAAAGTTCATAAATCAAAATTAGATTTATAACTGCCTCCTTTCCGGCTCATTAGAAACAAAAATATACAAAAAAATGAAAATGAAAAACCTCTCACTCTTTTCTTATTATGTCTCCGTCATTTTTATACTACTAGGGATCAACATGTTCTGAAGCCAATTTAGACTTCCTCGTCAGGGATTATTTATAGGAAAACTACCGGTATGAACAGTAGAAACTTATATTAACTAAAATTCACATATAACCTGGACTTAAAAAGCATAGAGATTAATATAAAAAGTGATTTGGCCTAGCTGATGAGGATTTATTGTCGAAAACAAAAAAATCATCCAATTAATAACCCCATCCCAAACTTTGTTATATCTCGAGAGATCCTTTTTTAAATGAATAGGTTTGTTACCCTCTCTATTTATAAATAACATCTCCATGATTTTTTTCTTTTTTTGGTTCTCTCATGATAAAGGATCTTGACATTATCCCAATTAAAATCATGACCATGTGTGATTACATGTTTTGAAAGGGCTGAGTGATATCTAGGACTTCTATGACAATTATTTTGATGTTCATCTCTCCTTAGTTTAACTGCCCTACGTGTTTGTCCTATTGTATAAACTACATCACACTATATACATTTAAATTTGTAAATCACACATTGGTTGTCTAGTTTCACATACCTATAATTTCCAATTTTACAATCATATTACTTCTTAACGGAATATATATGTAATCCTAATTTTTCTAATTATTATTTTTATTTTGAATATGATTAATTATGTTGTGATACGGCACTTAGACTAAGGAGAGATGAACATAATGATGTGATGATGGTAATAATGATCCTTTATCATGAGAGAAATAACAAAAGGAGAGAATTCACAGAGATGAAATTTTTAAAGAATGGTGACAATGCTATTAACTTAAAAAAGGATCTCCCAAGATATAATAGAGTTCCAGATCGGATTATTAATTGGACAAATTTATATTATTTTCGACAATAAAGTCTTATATGTGTAAATTAATTTTCGCCAAAAACTGGAAAATCATACCAAAGAAAGTTATATTAATCTCTGTTTTTTATTTTCAGGTAATATGTAATTTTAATCAATATAAATTTCTGTTGTCCATACCAGTAGTTTTTCTATAAATAATCCCTGATGAGGAAGTCTAAATTGGTTTCGAAACATGTTGATCCCTAGTAGTGAAAAAAAGACAGAGAAAGAATAGGGAAAGAGTGATATGTTAGTTTTGGTTGACTCATTCCTTTTTCTTCCTCCTTTTTCATGTTGTTGTATACTTGTCTGTAATTACCCGGAAAGGAGGTAGTTATAAATCTAATTTTTATTTGTAAACTTCTTTGTGTTCTGATTTTGATGCATAAAATGGTTCATAACAGAGTAGATTTCATTTCGATCTCTCAAAAGAATTTCCTAAAATAGAGACACAATCCTCAAGATTCGTTCGAATCTGCAGGGTTGCCTATCAACACCATTAAGAATTCTTTTAATTTGGGCATAAATGTTTACCTCAATTTATCGAAAGATATCTATCTTTTGTTTAACTATTGCTTTAAGGATGTTTTTGAAATTAAGGGCCGTTCAAAAACTACATCACAGCGCCAGGGGGGGGCAGGTTTTGTGACGGTTTATGACGTAGGTGTTATGTTATTTTACAAGTAGAGCATCTAAATACAGATTTCACACTCTTTCCCCTATTCTTTATCCCTTTTTTAAAGAATTACTTTGTTAGATATTCATTTTACTATTTGGAACTTTAACTATTTTGTCAAAACAATTTTTTACTGAATATTAATTTTTTCAACTGCAAATTTAAATATTCCATTTTATGTTAAAAAATGATCGTTTTTAGTTTAAGACTCCACTGGTTTATTCCTATTTTCTATTTCTCGTCAAAAGATAATTTTTTTCGATTGAAAAGTCTATGATTATGTTTTTGGTTGAGAGTTCATCTCTTTTTGTTGAAAATTGTACTATTTGGTCGATGATTTAAATATTTTATTCAAAAATCCATTTTTTTTAGTTAAAAGTTAATTTTCTTAACTGAAAACTTAACTAATCCATTTTTGGCTGAACACTGATCGTTGCTAGTTCAAAATTAAACAATTGGATTGAAAATTTATGCATTTTGTTGGAAATTCATTCTTTTTCGGTAGAAAATTAATCTTCTTGGCTGAAAATGTAACTTCTTGGTTGAAATTTGAACTATTTTATTAAAAATTCATTTTATTGGTTGAAAATCCATCTCTTTGGCTGAAAATCTAACTATTTTGTTGCAAACACGTTTTTTATTGTAAATCCAGTTTTTTTTACTGTAAATTTAACTATTCCATTTTTGGTTAAAAATGGACCGTTTTTTATAGTTTAAAATTGAACCATTTTGTTAAAAATTCCATTGTTTTTTGGAGAATTCGAATTTTTTGTTTGAAAATTCAACAATATGGTTGAAATTTTTTTTCTCTGTTGACTGAAAAATTTTTCGTAGTTGAAAATTCGTTTTTTTTTTTGGTTTGAAATATCAACTACTAAATTTTTAGTTGGATTCACCTTTTTTGTTAAATTCGAGAGTTTTCTTACTTAAAATTAAAATCTTTGTTTGAAATATCATCTAATATATTTTTCGTTGAGAATTGATTTTTTTACATTCTCATTCTAATGAGAAGGTATTGGTTTTATGTAAAATTTGACATAGTCGGTTTTCATCAAATCTCCATGTTTTGAGACCCCCTGAGCTAGAAAAAACGATTTTTACGAAGGTGTCTGTCTGTCTGTCTGTAGCCACGATAACTTTCGAAAAAATGATCAGATTTGATTGAGCTTTGGCACACTTTTTTATGGCCGAAAAACAGAGAACGAGTTCGTTAACCAGCTATTTTGGATGAAAATCCAAAAAGTGAGCACATTTTAAAAATTTTTGAGACAACTTTTTTGGAAGATTTGAAAATTCTATGTACGGTTATTAGTAGTACGCAAAATGACGAACAAAATATTCTTATGACTTTTCGTGATAAAAAAAAATTACTGGAGTTATAGCATTTTCAAAATTCCAAAAAACAAACGAAAATGAACATTTTAAGCCGAAAAACGCACGATATGAAAAAAAGTCAAGAGGAGAAAACGTTGATTCCTGAACACCCTATAATATTTTCATAACAACTTTTTGAATTTTTTGAAAAATAAAAAATTCAAATTTTGATCGCACAAAAAATTAATGAAAAATCAAAAAAGCCATTTTGCTGTAAAACTATGCAAGATACCAGAAAAGGTCATCTCACCAAAATTGTGCACCTAAAAAAGATCTACAAATTTCTTGTCATTCACTTTTTGATATGACGCGTAGTTTTTGTTTTATTCGTAAAAAACAGCATTGAAAATAGAAAAATCAAATTTTCAGACGAATATTACCAGCTACGAAAAAATGACCGAAACAAAATTTGTTCATCCAAGGAAGAGGTACAAATTTATTGTGACTCGTGTTTCGATAGGATGCGTGGTTTTTGTTTTATTCGTGAAAATAACATTGACAGTAAAAAAAATCAAATTTTTGAAAAAACAATGCAAGGTACGAAAACATATAGATGAACAAAAATTGTGTATTCAAAAAAGACTTACACACCCGTAATCAATTTTTGTGGTAAGAATATATTCAAAATGAAAAAATTAACTTTTTTGATAAACGGCACAAGCTAAAATAAAATGTTAACTAACAAAATTTATCGCCTGAATTATATCATTACTTTTCATTTGAAATCAAATACAAATTTAGTAATTTGTATATGAAGAACATATAACACGAAGCACAAAGTGCGCGCTCAGTGTATTTACCAAATCGCACGCCGTAAGTGCGCTCAAACTTTTTTGTTTCTATCATACGGTTCAAATGATTTTCAAATCAAATATCGAGCGCGAAGCGCGAGTGTCTGGATGAGAATGTGTTCCTTAAGGTCGATAGAACCTTGAGTAAATAAAGTTCCTTTTCAGTCTAAAATAAAAATAAATTTAACAATCACTTAATATGTAGAGGTTTTGATAATTTTATAATATTTGCAAACAAACTTTTTCTTTTCATCGAAGTCGAACACGAATTTCAAAAATCTAGAGGAGCCTAGCGTAAAGCGCGATGCAAATACGCCCGAGCGCGTAGCGCGAGGTGAATACATAATCGAGCGCGAAGCGCGAGATAAATATATGATCGAGCGCGAAGCGCGAGATCCAATAGTCGCGCGCCCTAGGCTATAATAGTCTAATATTTTTTTTAATTCAACTACTTGGTTGAAAGTTGAACGTCTTTGTTAGAAAATCATTTGTTTGTTTGTTGAAGATTTATAATTTGTGTTGAAAATTCAACCATTTTGTTGAAAACTTAATTATTTTTTTGGAAATGTTACTGTTTTCTTGAAAATTTGTCTTTTCGGATAGAGAATTCGTCTTTTTGGATTGAAAATCCAACCATTAGTTTGAAAATGCAAATATTTTTGTTTAAAGTTTAATCTTTTTTGTTTGAAAATTGGACAAGTTGGTTGGAAATTCATCTGTGTAGGTCGAAAATTAAAGTATCTGGTTAAAAATCCAACTATTTGGTGGTATATTTAATTATTTTGTTGAAAAATCTACTATTTTGTTGAAAAGTCTTTTTTTTCGAAAATTTAACTGCTTTGTGGAAATTTTTTTTTTTTAATTAAAAATTCATCTTTTTGGGATCGAAAATTCATATTTTTCGATAGAAAAGTAATTTGTTAAACATTAATCTTTCTGGGTTAAAAATTCAACTGTCTTCTAAAAAATTGTTTTTTTTTTTTTTTGTTTGAAGATTCGACTATTGGGTTAAAAATGCAACTGTTTATGGTAGAAGTTACACTTCTTTGTTTGAAAATTCGACCACTTGGTTGAAAATTGGTCTTTGAGGGTTGAAAATTCAACTAAATGGTTGAAAATTCATCTTTTTTGATTTAAAAGTCAACTGTTTTCTATAATACTTTCGAGTTTTTTTCTTGAAAATTCAACTTTTTGGTTGAAAATACAATCTATGTCGACTTAAAATAGTAAGCATTTAATATTAAATTCAATATGGTACGTATACATTAATTTTATTTAAAAGAGTTTATTGCCCTATTATTCTCCTTTATTATTTACCCTGTTTTGAGAGCATTTCGAGCTGCAAAATTTGTTGGAATATCATGTTTGTATGTTTTGTGTTTTATTTTAGGCGCGTTCATCAAACTAAATTCAAGAAAAAAACTTTGAATAAAAAAGGGGGGTATAGATTTTTAGATTAATCTAGAATGCCCGTGTTGTTTATTTGAATAACACGTTCGTTCCGCAACACTGCTCTGACTCAAGTCGCGGATCAATCTCTCTAGCAAGCACCCCAGGCGAAAAGCTTCAAAAAGTCATTATGTAAAGCTCTCCACTCGGGCCTATTAGTATCAAAGGTCTTTCGTTTCAGGCGTCATGACTTATCTTATTTGGAAAATGTAATAATCTGAAGATTGGTTCAGAATCAACCACTAATTGTTTTGCTGACTCGCACCTACTATCAATGGTTATTTTCTCATCTTGATCTGACAGTTGACACGTGTGGTGCATTTGTCAAGTCGAGGTAGATTGGTGGGAGTACGTAGCCTCAGGGCATTCTGCCAATCCGTAAACACGTTACAATCGTACATGCCCAGTACCCACGTTTCATGATAAATACGACATTGTCAATCATCGGTTCTTCTATTCCGTATTATTGTTCTCCAGGTATCAAATATTTCCGGAAGCATACTCTTCAATTAACGTTCCCAACTTTAAAATCTAAAATACGAACATTCTTTTCTAGATTTATAGATATCTATAATTCAATATGGAAAATGTATCACGTATTGATAAAAATATACGTGACTTCGATAAGACTGATGTCAAGGCTATCAACTCTTATATAGTAATAGAGTTAGGCGCAAATCTTATATGATTTGAAGAGACTAAAGTAGTGATAGGTGAATAAATTCTTTTAATTAAATTACGTAAATACAATATTGAATTCAATATGAAACACTTCAAATTTATAAGATTTCAAGTCAAAATATGTATATTGCATTTTCAACTAAATAGTTGAAGTTTCGAGTGAAAAACATTCTCTACCAAAAGAGGATTTCTTTTAACAGAAAATGACGAATTTGAAACCCAATCTTTGCATTAATAACCAAATAGTTGAACTGTTAGGCAACAAAAAATAATGTTCAACTTTTAACGAAATACTTCAATTTTTAAGCCAAAAAGACGAATTTTTTCAAAGACAGTTGAATTTTCAGTAACCAAAAAACACTATTTCTCTACCACAAAAAAAATTAAAACTGCAATCCAGAAGGACGAATTTAAGAGAAAAAAAAAACAGTTGAATTTTCGACTAAAAAAGATGACTTTATCAAAATAATTGAATTTTCAAAGAAAAAAGATTAGAATTCAACCAAAAACAGTTGAATTTTCAAGTCAAAAAGACGAATTTTTCAGTAAGATAGTTGAATTTTCAACCCAAAAAGTAGACTTAAAAAAAAAGATGACTTTTCTACCAAGAGACGAATTTTCAACTAGTTAAATTAAACGGAAAAAAACTTTGAAACAAAAATTTTAATCCTCAACAAAATAGATGAATTTTTAACCAAAAAGTTTAATTTTCACCCAGAAGATCAATTTTCTACGAAAAAAGGCGAATTTTCAACAAAATTGTTGAATTTTTAAGCCAAAAAGACAAATTATCTACCAAACAATTAATTTGCTACCAAATAGTTGAATTTTCAACAACAAAGTTAATTTTTAACCAAACAGTTTAATTTTTTTTTAAATTGTTGAATGCTCAAGACAAAAATACGAATTTCTACAAAAAAGTTAAATTTTCAAACCGAAAATATAAATTTTCAACTAAAATGATGATTCATCAACAAACATAAACATTAATTTTTTAGAAAGTTGTTTAACTTAAAACCAAGTATTTGATTTTTCAGCAACAAAATATATGAATCATCAACCGAAACAGATTAATTTTCAACCAAATAGTTGCATTTTTAACCAAAAAGAATTAATTTTCAACGAAATACATGAATTTCAACCAAATAGTTGAAATTTCAACTAGGAAAGATCAATATTAAATTAAAAATATTAATTTTATCATAAATTAAATAGTTACATTTTTCATTAAAAAAATGCATTCTCAACCAGTTGAATTAAACAAAAGAAACGAATTTTTAACAAAATAGTTCAATTTTCGACCAAAAAAGACGATTTCATCAAGGTAGTTGAATTTTCAACCTAAAAAGATGCATTTTCAACCAAATGGTCAAATCTTCAATAAAAAAAACATTAAAATTCAACCAAAAACAGTTACATTTTCAATCCAAAAAGACGAATTTTTTAGAAGACAGTTGAAATATTACTTTTTTACCAAAAGACGAATTTTCATCCAGTCGAATTAAAAGAGGAAAAACGAATTTTTAACAAAACAGTTAATTTTCAACCGAAAACATTTATTTTCAACTAAAATGATGAGTTTTCAGCAAAATATTTCAACATTCATTCAATCCAAGAGATGATTTTTTAACCAAGAAGATTAATTTTCTACAAATGGAATAGTTAAATTGTCAACCAAAGAGATGAATTTTCAATCCAAAAAAGAATTTCTATTATAAAATACGAATTTTGAGAAAAATACATACATTTTCAACCAGTTGAAATTTCAACAACCAAATATCACTTTTTCATTAAAAATATGAATTTTCAACCAAAAATGAAACAGTTGCATTTTTACTCAACAAAAATTAATTCTCAACCACCCAAAAAACGAATTTTCAACTAAAGAGGTGAATTTTCGCCTAAAATGTTGAATCTTGAAAAAAAATTAATTTTCAACAAAATAATTCAACACTCAACCCAAAAGATGATTCTTTAACCAAGAAGATAAATTTTCTAAAACTGAAAGTTACAGTTTCAAGCAAAGAGATGAATCTTCAACTAACAAAATGATTTTTTTTTACAAAGTCATTCAACTTTTAACAAAGTCGTTCAACTTTTAACCAAGTAGTTGCATTTTTGACCAAAAAGAGGACTTTTTAACCAAATAGTTGCATTTTCCATAAAATAATTAAATTTGCAATCAAATAGTGGAATTTTTATCCAAACGAGATAAATTTCGAACAAAGATATAATAGCAGACTTTTCAATCACAAAAAAAGTTAGATTTTCTTATTGGGTTTTATTAGATGCATTTCAGCGAAAAATCAGAAAAAGGGGAAGTTTCTTAAAAACAAGAGGGAAAAATGAATTCTTTAAAAAGTGGAAAAAGGAGAATATGGGAAAGAGTTTAAGACCGAAATAAGAAAGTGATTATCGAACTTAAGTCCTTATCAAGGTTCGTTAATGCTCATAGATAGGCCGTACGGATCCGCGATAAAATTATTGATCATTTTTATATTTATTAACGACATCATCTTTTTTCTGAATCTTTATTTTGAGTAACTGTCTAGCATTGAGCCTTAAAAACTTATTTTTGAAGTAACTACTTTAAAATGAGGTTTTAACGATGAAATAAGTTCCATCAGAGTACGTCACTAATGTATAAACAGAACTGCAGATTTTCCTTGAACTTGCACAGCATTCATTTTTATCTGACAATCTCTCTGACAAAACTCCATCCAGTTCACGGTCGGCTACGGATTCGACTAAGCAAGCCTCACACCTAATTTTAAAATAACCTGCGTTTCCAGACAATGTCACTCACCTTTATGGTAAAGAAAGAAAGAATCACCTTATCTTTCGACTATTTACTCTCTAAATTTGAATTAGTGAGATTTCACTGTACGTCAGTGAAAATCCTGAATAATTTTATTCAGTGACCCATTTCTAACTAATTCCAATTTAGAATTTACCTATTGTACTGACTGATCTTCTTTGAACAAAATAGTAATGCCGAAATTGTAAATTACTTTGCAATTTTACTTTCCTTATTCAGGGTGTCTACTTAAATCCTGGAAAAAATTTCCCTGCCAATTCCAAGTTTGTCCAGATATTTCTACATGTTTCCAGGTAAATTTTTTGGAGAAAATTCGCATTTTTGGCTTGAAATTTCAACAGTTTGGTAGAAAATGAACTTTTTTGTTGAAAATTCAAGTTGTCGGGAGGAAAATTCAACTTTTTTGTGGAATATATTAGATTTTTGGCTTGTAATTTTAACAGTTTGTTAGAAAATTCAACTATTTCGTTGAGAATGAACTTTTTTATTGAAAATTGGCTTGAAATTTCAACAATTTAGTTGAATTTCTTTTTTCTTGATTGGAAATTTTTTTTAGTTGAAAATTTTTGATTTAAAATTTAAATCTTGCCCGCTTGAAATACCAACTATTACATTTTTCATTGAGAATTAATCTTTTTTGGTTAAAAATTCAATTCTTGGTTAAAAGTGGATCTACTTTGTTGACCATTCATTTCTTTTGTTCGTTCATCATTTAATTAAAAATTCATCTTTTTGGTTGAAAATGTAATTTTTTGTTTGAAAAAGAATCGTTTTTTGAAAAAGAATCGTTTTTTGAAAAATAATATTTTTGGGTTGAAAATTTAACTGTTTTGTAGAAAATTCGTCTTTTTGGCTGGAAATTTTAACAGTTTTGTAGAAAATTTAACTATTCGCTTAAAAATTCAACTATTTGCTTGAAAATTTAACTGCTTGGTTGAAAATGTACCATTTTGTTGAAAATTGATAGTTTTTAGTTCAAAATTCAAATATTTGGTTGAAAATGTACTTTTTTTGTTGAAAATTCATGTCTTTTGGTAAAAATTTTAGGTAAAAAATGAAATTGTTTGGTTGAATTCCAGCGTTTTTTATTAAAAATTTTAATCTGTTTTGATTGAAATATAATTTATTACATTTTTTGTTGAGAAATTATATTTTTTGGTTGAAACATCACTAGTTGGTTGAAAATGGAACTACTTTGTTAAAAATTAATTTTGTTTGATTGAAGATTCATCTCGTTGGTTGAACCAGTTTACTATTGTGTAGAAAATTAATTTTTTTTTATGAAAATGAACTTTTGTAACTGAAAATTTAACTTATCCAGTTTTATATTTAAACAACATTTTCAGCTAATAATTAAATTAACAATTATTATAAACCATTTATTAAAAAATACGAAAATGTGCTGCACAAATGAATAATTTTTCTCATTACAGCTTCTTGAAAGCTAATTAATATTAGAATTTGATGTACACATTACATCCAATTTATAATTTTTATGAAAGAATTGTTTAAAAAATTAACAAATTCCACATCATCACGTGGAAAGAAGCAGCTTCTTCTATCGCCTTTATTTAATTTTATGTCCAAAAATGATTTAAGTCCAAAAAATTGACTTTTGATTCTTGGTGATCGATCCCCCAAATTTGTTCGTTTTCCGACAAAAATTCCGTATTTTTTATGGGGTGTTGAATGGGAAAGCTCGGTTTTCTAAAGAATGTAAAAAATAAATGCTTGTTATTAACTTTCTGTAAATTAAATTTCAGTCACTTCTTAAGGAGTATTCAAGGGATAATTTCCACCCAGTAAATTTTTTTTTCACCCCCTTCAACTATTTTTCGAGATAAATGATATAGCTGATGAATATCAAAAAATAATATTTTTCAAACATATTTTACCATTGTTTAAACAATTTCTATTTGTATGATAATTTTTTCCACCAAATCGTGAAAATTTATTATTTCCTGGAATTAGTGACATAATTAATTGATATTTAAACAATATCAATTTTTTAAACAATTTTTTCCTCCGTAAATCTTTAAAATTTATTATTTTCTGAAATTAATAACGCAGATAATGAATTTTATTGGTGATATTTTTTGTGAATGACCGTTTGCAATTATTTAAACAATTAAAATCCCTTGCTTCTTTTCATAGGAAAGATGAAGAAAATTCTAGTTTTTTCAAATCTCTTATACTTTATCGCTTATTAAGCAGTATTTTCTTATCTCAACTATATCGATCTGAAAAAATAACCATCTAAAACGCATCGGAAAAAAATTGTTTACTAAATTATTATTGTTTAAAAAATTAAGGTATAAGTTCTGCGATAAGAAAATACTGAATAATAAGCGACATTAGTGTAAAAGATTCGAAAAAACTTTAATTTTCTTCACCTTTCCTATGAAAAGTGCAAGCGAATGATTATTAATTGTTTAAACAATTGGAAACTATCTTATACATTAAATATCACTTTTAAAATTCATTAAATGCACTATTAATTCCAGAAAATCGGAACTTTTCAATATTTATAGGAAGAAAACATTCTTTAAAGAATTGTAAACTGTCTTTAACAAAAAATATCACACTTAGGGTTCATTAAATGCGTTATTAATTGCAGATAGTAGTATCTTTTCAAGATTTACAAGGAAAAAAGTTGTTTAAACAAATGAACATTGTTTGGATAATTGCCAAATAGCGTTAAAAATATATTACTATCAACATTCGTTAATTCCAGAAAGTAATAACTTTTCACGATGCAGAGGGAAAAACATTGTTTAAACAAATGCAAATTGTTTAAATAATCACCAACTATGTTAAACATGAAATATTATTCTTGAAATTCATCGACTGTATCATTTATCTCGAAAAAATATCTTTTCACGATTTACATGGGGAAAAATGGTTTAAACAAAAGATAATTGTACAAACAATTAAAAAAAAGTTTAAAAATACTTGAAAACTTTTCTCTTATTGAATAAAAATAATTCAAGTTGAAAATGTTCCAAAGAGTACCATCTTTAGCATGAATTTTAAATAAAACTGCGATTTTGCATTTTTTGGGGCATTTTCCGGGCACTATGAAATTATTCCTTAAACATTCCTGAAAAGATGACTAATCTTCAATTTACAAAAGGTTAATATCAAGTACTTCTTTTTTTCATTTTTTCGAAAACAGAGCTTATCCCCGTGCCGGGGGACGGGCTAATTTTAGCCGATTTGAAAAAAATAGAAATTTTCTTTTTCCGGAAAAACGAACAAATTGGTGGAGGGGGGGGGGATTGATCACCAAAAATCGAAAGTCGAATTTTTACTGGTAAAATTTGGACCACCCTATTGTTTTACTGATTGTGTAAAAATAAGTCGCTCAGATAATAATAAATGTCTCCGGCTGATTAGATTGCGAAACAGCTTTGTATTTGAAAACAACATGAATTGGCTTCCGAAAATGTTTATTTATATCACTTATTCATCACTGCATTGTTCACTGGTACAATTTGCACTTCAAACTTTAAATTGTTAGAACATTTTTAAGTTTTTAATTATTCAGTTTTATAAGCCTATATAGTTCTTCATTTTTTTTCCATTTTTAAGGATCTAACTTTTTGTTTGTGCAATTCGAAACGTGGCGTTGCAAGTTTCGAAATGTACAGTTTCGCAGCTTATTTTAAGCCTGTCTTTTTAATACAGTTCATTGCCTTTCTTTTTCCTATTATCTCGATTCCTTTTTTAACTTTTCGCGCATTAAATTCAAGATTTTAATCCAAAAGCCTTAAGAAATGAACAATATTTTTCATTCCTAAAAATATCCAAATCAAAATTTATAAACTAAACAATTTCAGATTAAAAAGTTTAACAATACATTTTATATGTTTAAACGTAGGAGTAGACCAAGTGTTTTTAGATTAATAAATAATTTTCACCAATATTTTAAACATAGTAAGGGCTTTAACAATAAATTTTATTTGTTTAAACATGTTTCATGGCCAAGTGTATGCACTGACGCTTTAATTAATGTTTTTAGATTAACCAACCATTTTCATAACCATTCTAATGAAATTCCTATGATGATTGAATCCGTTGTGAAATAAGCATAGATGCATTATAAAAGAACAGGCCTCGGACTCATAAATTTTTTCAAGCATTAAACTTATGTGTATTCCGTATTTCAAAGTGTATATTCCAAAATAAAGAAGTGTGCAATGGAAGATTAACTTTATTTTTTAAGCAAAATTTCCAGCATTCTAACCTAATATTTTTAAAATAATAAAAATAAATTCAATTTTTATTTAACATATCATTATTTAGTCTATAAATGATCAAAACTCCTGTTTATCACAGGCTTCACAGTTTTTCTTCTTTTTCTCATTTTTCCACTTCGTGAACTGAATTAATAGAACCCAATAAGAAAATCCAACTATTTTTGGTTGAAACATTCATTATTTTCGGTTGAAAAGTCTACTATTAAATTTCTGGTTAAAAATTCATTTTTTTTTTAAATTTATTATTGGGTT
Source organism: Andricus curvator (assembly GCA_932195095.1). Taxonomy (NCBI): domain Eukaryota; kingdom Metazoa; phylum Arthropoda; class Insecta; order Hymenoptera; family Cynipidae; genus Andricus; species Andricus curvator. The sequence continues at coordinate 94,425 of CAKNYM010052449.1, forward strand.
CAAAATCAAATTATTTTGCTGAAAATTCAACAATTTCGTTAAAAAGTCATACTTCTTGTCTGAAAATTCATATTTTTTTGTAGAAATTTCACATTTTTTGGTTAGAAATGCAACTGTCTGGTTAAAAATAAATCTTTTTTGGATGAAAAAGAACTTTTTTGTTGAAAATTAAACTGTTTCGTAGAAAATTCGTATCTTCGGCTCAAAACTAAAACAATTTTATAGAAAATGTAACTATTTGGTTGAAAATTTATGTATTTTATCGAAAATTCATCTTTTTTGGTAGAAAATCATTTTTTTTTGTTAAATATAAAACGGTTTGGTTGAAAATTAATCTGTTTTAGTTTGAAATATAAATATTTCGTTGAAAATTAATTTTTGCTGATTAACTCCAACTTTTTTTATTTTAAATAAATATATTTTTTACTTGAAAATTCATCTGTTCAGGTTTAAAATTCAATGCCTTATTTGAGAGTTCTTTTTTTATTATAGGTTCTTCTGTTGTTTTTTTTTGTTGTTGTTAAAAATTAATTTTTTTAACTGAAGATTTAACTATTTTGTTGAAAATTCAACTGATTGATTGGAAAATAACTTCTTTATTGAAAAGACAACTTTTTTGTAGAAAACTGGTCTTTCTGGCTTCAAAATGCAAGACCTTGATAAAAAATTCAACTATTTGGTAGAAAATTAAACTGTTTTGTAAAAAATTAGATTTTTTTATTGAAAATTAATTCTTTTAAATGAAAATTTAACTACTTTATTTTTGCTTCAAACTTGATTTTTTCGTTTAGAAATTCAACTATTTAGTTTAAAATGTTTAGAAACGTGAAAACAATGAACAAAAAATTAATCAAATAAAATCTGGGCTAACATAACATCCATTGTTCAAACTAATTAGTTGAAAATTTATGTAATTTCTTGAAAATTCGTCTTTTTTTGGTAGAAAATGAATCTTTTTGGCTGAAAGTTCAACTATTTGGTTACAAAATTATGTATTTTGTTGAATATTTGTCTTTTTTGGTTAAAAATTTAACTATTTAGTTAAAAATTTATGCATTCTGTTGAAAATTCATGGGTTTTGGTTGAAAATTTAACTATTTGATTCATAATTCAACTGTTTTGTAGTAAGCCATCTTTTTCGTTGAAAATTAATCTGTTCTGGTTGAGGATTGAAATATTTTTGGGATATTCGTCCTTTTTGATTAAATTCAACTTCTTTTTATTTAAAACGAGTATCTTTCCTTCGTCAGAATGACAATTATTACATTTTTTGTATAACCCCCAAATAAATTCAAGAAAAAAATTTTGTCGGCAAAAATGACGTAAAACAGGGGTAGCGGTCAAAACTTACAAATCCTAACAAAAGGGGGGTACGTGGTTCAAAATTTCAGAAAAAACACTTCACGTAATTTACTTACATTGTTTTAGTCAATTAGTGAAGAAGTTCAAAAATATTTTTAAGGAAAAGTCAAGAAATAGTGGCATTAGCGGAAAAATTGTGAGAAAATAGTGTCTTCAGTGTCAAGTTTTTTTCAATAGTAGCAAAATAGTGTCATTGCTCAAAAAAATTATCAAATAGTGTCAAAAGTGTGGTGAGTCCGAGGCTTGAAAGAAGAATCCTGTTTTCTTGCGAAATCACATATTTCCGATAAAAAATCGAAACTATAACATTAAATGTAAATGGCTGAATAAAAAAAAATCACATGCCTATCTCACAATTCGAATCCCTAACACGAGACCGTTACCATCATTACTTTTCTCGGCGTCCTCGCAAATGCAGGTCACCCATATCGGTTCCTCCGTTACTTTCAATCTCGATCTGGGTTAACTAATTGGTATCTCTTTATTTAAACTTGCGTAGTACTTTTATATTTAAACGCTTTAGCACTAAAGTTTATAGAATTTTGCAGAAGACCCTCGAACAGTCGCGATAGACCACGGAAGAGGGGACTTAATAGAGCTTTATTTAATTAGTTTCACTATATATCGTCCGAGTCATGTTTCTGCGTGCAAGACCAGACAGCCACATGCAATGGCCATAAAAGTATTGCAGCCTTATTGACGATAATAGACCACCTATCACAAAGACCTTCACTATAAAATCGCTTTTTCCTGTCTTAATTAAATAATTCATGAACAACTAATCTAAAATTTCAGTGTTTAATTCAATCCTTCAAAATTGAAAATTCTTTCATTATTCAGGTATTCAATTGGAAATTGTACAGTTGAGAAATCCAATGACAAAGCATCTGTTTCAACAGTCTTCGGTTTTCAAACTAATGCATTCGTTGCAAATCAAAAACGTTGAATAACTCGCTTCATTAAAAGTGATACACCCTTGAAGTTTTAACTCATGCAATTCGTTATATTTAACCACGGATTTCGAGATCACCACCTGTCTAATCAATGTTTAATATTTCTTTTTCACCGCCATTTATATTTAACTCTGCGCTCGCGATACACAAATTTAAATGACTGAGAGGATGGAGTTTTGAAATCGGTATAAGCTCTTGGAAGTTTTATTGCGAGAGAAATTGAGATCAGTTTCAGCTTTTTAGCATTTTTCATCCTAATGACGACACTCGTAATTCTGTCGAAAAGTTGCATTATGGCCTCCATAGTAAAAATAATTTTACGCATTTTGCGAGAGAAAAAAAACTACGAGTGCAAGCACGACCTCAATCTCGCGGAATTAATGCGAACGTGCTCGACAAATCTTTAGTGCGTCGAGGACGAACATGCTTTTCCGAAAATAGTCATGGGTCGAGGACTCGATGAGACAAGACTTATATAGACGATCATCAATACTCAAATTTAGAACAATTGTTCAATTTTGATTATGATGCATACGTGATTCTCAATATCAAATTAAACGAATAATTCTATGAAGATCGGATGGTTTAATAGGCCAGATGATTTTTTATGGATGTTTGGAACTTTTAGCATAACACTGACAAAACAAAACTTTGCCCTTGAAGAAAATTTTATCAGATTAATCCTTTAAAAACAGCGGAGTTTTCCAACAATTCCGTCTTTTTTAACAGTGATAAACATCATAGAGTTCCTAAATTTTCCAATTTCGAGAAAATTAAATTTGTGCTAATGTGTGCTCTTTTGCATTCTCAGTGATAACTTCTTATCAGATTAACCTTTTGGAAAAAGTCAAAAACCAAAACTAAAAAAAGATGTTTAAATTTGATAGTTTTACAACATTGCAAAACAAAAGAAACATGGCTAAACATAAAGTTTTCTTTTTTGAGTTATTTCGAAAATGGTTACGGTAAATGTCCTATTAGTTTTTGTTTAATTTTTCCACTAATGAATTGTAATTGCTTTATACCATAAAATGCATGAATTCAATGATTTTTGTTATTAATTGTAATTTTGAACATATTCTTTGTACCGTTTCATTTTATGTATTGATGTTATAACAAATTTCCACGATTATTGGTACCGTAAAAATTACAATTACTATTTTAGGCAAATTTCGTTCATACTAGTTGCTTTGCCAAATTATCAAATTGTCTTACCGATGCCAAAGCTTTATTCGACAGATGCGAACGTTTTATTTTATTATTGTATATTTTTCCTTAACATCTATGACGTCCTATAATTTTTTTGACTTTATTAGAATTTAGATTTTAGAGTTTTATTTTTTTACTTTATTTATTTTATTAGAATTTAGATTGTTTTGTAATAAAGGAAACTGATTCTTTTGAAATATATATATAAACCCCTAATGATTCAAAATTATAATCGTAGTTATTGCAATAAAAGAAATATGTGATTATTTGTGTTCTTTTGGGACATCGCTTTAATATATTTGTTATAAATAATTTAATATATTTCCTGTTAACAATATTACAAATCTAATACAAAATATAAGGCATTTTACGTAAAAAATCAGTATTTTCAACATTTACGTGGTGGGCGTGGTGAGCCCACACTTGTAGTTATTTACTACAAGAAACTATCCACCTAGAAACACTACCCGAATCGGGTAGTGTCACGCTTACCCCTTGAGGCTCGCCGAAAGGGAAATGGCTTTTTATTATTATATTATTATACCATTAAGCCATTTCCCTTTCGGGGTAGGCGTGACTTGCTCGGTTGGAAAATAGTAGTGTGTATATGGGTATATAGGTATAGGGTAGGTAGGTATATAGGTATGAGGTAGATAGGTATATAAGTGTTAGGTATAGATATTTTAGATTGATCTGGAATTCTCGTGTTATTTATTTAAATGACACGTTTATTCCGCAACACTGCTACGACCCAGGTTGCTGATCAATCTCTCTAGCGATCACCCCAAGTGAAGAGCCTCACAAAATTGTTATGTATGGTTCTCCACTTGGGCCCATTAGTATCCAAGGTCTTTGTTTCAGGCGTCATTCATTCTACTGTCACTCTGTTTACAAACTATTTGTCGCCACACTTTTCTGTCCTGGCATACTACTCTAGCTTCCTTCACGTCCATGCATTTTTTCATGCAAGCTCTTGTGTTTCTATGGCTTCTTATGTCTCTACGGATTAATGTCTCATTTACAGATTCTAACCATTCTTTCGGCGGTCTACCTCTGGGCATTCTGCCATTTACTTTACCTTTATACACTTGTTTGGTCAGTCGTTCATCTTTCATTCTTTCAAGATGTCTGAACCATCTTAACTGATTTCTTTTCCATATGTCAACTAGTGTCTCTCCTGTACCACATTCTTTGAGGATGGTCTCGTTTCGGACTTTGTCCATCAGTGTTTTCCCGCATATTATGCGCAGAAGTTTCATGCCGATCGCGTTAATTTTACTCCTGTCCTTTTCTTGACAGGTCCATGTCTCGCTACCGTATAGTGCAGTCGATACGAATATAGAATTATGTATGGCCATTTTAGCTTTTTTTGATATGTTTTTATTTCTGAGAATGGACCCTGCTCTACCGATAACCTGCTTACCCTTATTTATGCGCCTATCTAACTCCCCATCTATTTTTCCGTCGCTAGTGAATAGACTACCTAGATATACGTACTTGTCAACTTGTTCTAATCTCTCATCATTTAGGACAATGTTGCATATTGTTTTCTCACTTTTTCCTTCAAACACCATGATTTTTGTTTTATTTACGTTAATTTTGAGGTCCATGTTTTTCATGCTTGTATTAAGTTTATTCAACATTCTTTGCAAGTCCTCGATTGATTCTGCCATAACAATCTTGTCATCTGCGAAAGCTAATCCACGTACCTTGACTGTTTGGAGATTTACACCTTCTTCGTCGAAGAGTGCAGTTCTTAGACACTTATCCATGAATATGATAAATAGCCACGAGGGCATAACGCATCCTTGTTTCACGCCTTGCATAATATCGAACCAGTCACTCAGTTTCCCATTTACCCTTACACTCGCTTTACTACCTGTATATATTGTTTTTATTGCTTGTAGGAGCCCTCCATTTACTCCGTACTCTTTGAGGACTTCCCAAAGTTTATTTCTATTTACTTTGTCGAATGCTTTTTCTAGGTCAATAAATGCACAGAAAACTTTCTTTCCTACTCTCAAGCTTTTTTCTGTGATCTGTCTTAGGCTAAATATCTGATCTGTACATGATCTTCCTGGCATAAAACCACTTTGGACTTCCCATATCTTTTCTTCTGTGATTTCCATTACCCTACGAATAAGTATTTTTGAGTATATTTTACTTACGGTACTTAGTAGGCTGATACCTCTGTAATTACTGCAGTTGCTTTTATCTCCCTTTCTTTTGTATATTGGTACGATAATCGCTTTTTTCCAATCGTCTGGGACTTTCCCCGTCTCGATACATAAATTTATTTAATGGTATATATATACGCACTATATTGAAGTATATGTTTATATACAATGTTTATAACAATCAACTTGTACATTCAATTAATTATTCATATTTCTTGAGCATATATCCATGAATTCTGATCAATAGCGAGTTTCGTTTAGGTTTCTTAGGTTTCTAGCGAGTTTCTTTTAGATCAAAAATCATATTTTTAAAATTGCTAATTTTGTTACTACATTTTTGTATACATTATTGCATATATTGATAAATTTTCAAGTCAAAAAGTCGTATCGTTAAGAAAACCGTTGACTTTTGAACTCAAAAGATTAATTTTCAATCAATTAGTTTATTTAAAAAAAAGACATTTTCAACCAAACAGTTTAATTTAAAAAAAAAAATAATTTTCAAGCAAAAAGATTAATTTTTTAAAAGATAGTAAAATTTACAACAAAAAATTTAATTTTCAACCACGAAAGATGAATTTTCCACCAAAAAAGAATAATTTTCCACCATAAAAGATGAATTTTCTATCCAAAAAGATGAATTTTCAACAAAACAGTTGAATTTTTGACCAAAGAAGATGACTTTTGAACAAAATAATTTAATTTTCAACCAAATGCTTGAATTTTCATGCCAAAAAGACTAATTGTTTAGAAGAAAATTAAATTTTGAATAAAAAAGTTTATTTTTAACCAAAAAGAATAAACTTTCAACTAAAATAGTTGCATTTTCTTATTGGGTTCTATTAATTCAATTCGCATTTTAGCAACAACAAAAAAAAGGAGAAAAGGGTAAACTTTCTTAAAAACAGGGGGAAAAAGAGGAGTCCTTAAAAAAGGGGGGGAAAGGAATAGGGAAAAGAGCGTGAAGACCATAATTAATTTTGGAATTAATCGATTTTAAACGTTTTTGACTTACGAATGTCCAACTTTTAAGGCTTGCAATTTGAAAAAAACAAAACTTTAAATACGGATTCCTGAAATTAGAAATATTCTAAGTATAAAGCTTTGATGATAAACTATTCAATTTTTGATGTTCTTAATTAAAATGGTATAATTTTTTCTAGTTTTGAATTTCAATTTTAAGTTTTATTATGGTTAAAATTGAAACTAAGTAAGGGAAACCACCCTACATGAGATAATGATTTACAGTAGATAATCTATCTACATTATAATTGATCAATATGTGAGAGCAAAAAATTAATTTTTAACCTGAAAAAAAAAATTTTGTCTCTTTATTATTCATACTTTTTACCTGAATGAAAGATTTTTGTGGCATGTTGATACATTAGAATCAGAGTTTGAAGTTTAATAAACAATATTTATTGATACAAAGTGTTCTTTCTTCATTTTTTATAAATATTTGAGGACTTTTTATTTGACATTCTATTTTCCAACAGTGGATAACCAAAAATTGGAAAAATTGCGACAAATTTCGCTGTCAAAATTGGCAGCTCTGAGACTGTCTCACAGTTATTTCAACTTAATGTTTGTGTTTATTTATTTTGATACGTGAAGTTTTTAAATTTCAGTTTTTGTAAATAATAAACTAAAAAAAGTGTAAAATTGTACACTCAGAAAACGATTTGGTTGAATCAACAAAAATTTGGTGGTTCAACCATAGAATATGATTATGATATGGACAATAAAATATTTATTTATATTGGGTCAATCAAATATTTTGTTGAATCAACTAAAATTTGTTTGATTCAAACCAAATTTTCATCTACATATATATCCAATAAAACAGTTTTTTTGGTTAATTTTTTTTTCTGAGTAGTACTTGCGCAAGTGAATTCCCCTCGTCATTAGACTGGGAAAGCCCATTTGAACGACTACTATAGAAGAAAAAAGTTTATAACAATCAAGTTTATCTTGTGGGCGTCAGTGACTCATTTTAAGTAACAACTAAGGTGCCAAATGCATATAGCCTTCAAGAGAAAGGTAAGGATGTATCAAAAACGACAAGGTCGGAGGATGGATTCATACACAGCAGTTCGAAAACACTTTTGCCACAGGTCGTTAACACTGATGAGCGATTATATACCGCTTGTGAGATACGCATGCTTCTTGCGGCAGATACGTATGCACTGACACCTTGTGTCTAGGACGGTTATTTTCGAATTTTTTCATCGTTGTAAAAGACGAGAAGGAAAAACTATTTTTGCTGCTGCCAGATATCAATGTGACATTCCACGCAAAAAATTTTCTTTGTTCGAGTTCATGCAATAAGTTAGGAAACCAGATTCTGGTAATGTGCTTTCAAGCAAGAGAACCAGTTTCCTGCCTCCGCGAACATGGTTTTATTTTTTTTACTGTTACGTTAAAACACTTTTTGGAAGATTGAGGGAGAAAGTCCATGAATTTAAATTTTGCGAGCATTGCATCAATTACGTGCTTACATTACATCTATATCGTAGTCTTATCGTATAAATTTCTTCAGTGATAAAAATGCGCTTTTCGAATTGCCAGGAAGTATAAACATAGATGTATGTTATTTAGATCTGATAAAATGATAATATGGAAACAAAGAACGATGATGCGTTTGTTAACATTCATATAAAATGTTATCATTTATCTATACTTGTATATTCCTATAAATATACATTATACGTGGGTGCAATATCTTCTTCAGGCATTAAACAAAATGCTACTGCGAAAATAGGATCTCTTTATCAATTCCAATTTTTTAGATTGTTACCATTTATTCAATTAATACGTAATTCAATAATTTCTTTTAAACTTATATTCAATCGTAAAGTAACAAAATTACGTTTCCGTAAAGTGAACTCGGATCCTCTTTAAATATTCAAATTGAAAATAAATTAAATATCATACATACACAATCGGCAGAAATATTCCACACGCCTGTTTCTTGAGCTGTTGATAAAGTGCCTTCGTTTTTATAATATTGACATGGAAATTTTTACCTCGTAATAACACAAAAGGTAATAAAATTCTGAGTCTAATAAGCTCAAGTTGAAGGCAAAACATCAATTTTACAAAAATATATTGCAAAAAAAACGTCCAATTTCGATGTTTTCGGAAAATTGGAATAAGTCTGAAAATAATGAACATTTTTTCAAGTGCTTAAGCTCATTTCAAAGGTAAGTTGCCATAGTACTTTTATAAATTATGAATACGTTTTTCGAATTTTTTCCCTAGATTCTGTCCTAGGGTCAAGGTTGGTGCAAAAAAGTCGCCAAATTTCAAAGATATGTAAATACTTACCAACATATTTTGAAAATCATTATTTACCATATTTTAATGAATTTTAGTTATATTTATAAAAATATTATTGGTTTGAATTCTTTTAAGTCATGTGGTTAGTACAATATTTATTTGAACTTTTGCGACTGTTTTGCACCAAATTCGATCAAAGGGTAGAATTTACAGAAACAATTCTTAAAATATCTTTCAAAATTAGCAAAATACTATGGACACCTATTACTAAAATGACAAGAAGAACTTTGAAAAATATTAATTATTTCTAAAGTTATTCCAATTTTTCGAAAACATCGGAATATTACGTTTTTTGTGCAATAACTTTTTATTAAATAAACATTTTGCCTCTAACTTGGGCTTATTAGACGTAAAACAATTTCCGCCGGTACTGTATCCATAAATAATTAAAATATATTCATCGTCTGAATTTTGAAAGTTTTTATTACTTTTGTTAATTAGAAAGAAAGTGTTTTAAGATTGATAAGTAAAGTCAGTATATACCCTCTGAATGTGCCCTAATATTAATTTTCTGCACTGTAAAATTTTCACAAAAAATTGTTTAAATAGCCCTACTACGAAATCCAGTCAAATACAGTACTAAAATTTCGTGATACGCTACTAAAAGCAAGAAACGTAAAAATCGAAAGGTGCTGATAATACGATGATTAAAAGTTTAAGGAAAACTGTGCGACACTTCCGCTACGTGTTGCTGAATAATGAAGAATGATTTGAATTGAAGCACGCATCGCTAAGTATAATATTATTGAATAAGAATCCAATACAGAATATCATGCATTCTACGCAGGAAAATGATTGCAAGATTTTCGATATTCGTTCTAAAAAGTTGGACGACTAGCAATGGCCATACATTATTCAATTTAAAACACATGATTTTTTTCAATAGTCCACAGTTGCATATTTAAATTTTAAATCATTCGAGTTGCAGTTTTTCGAATTAAAAATTGCTTAACTATTAAAGCTTAACTTTTTTTTTGAATTGCAGAATATGGAATTTAATGTATAATAAATGATATATTAAAATTTTTTATGTTTAAAATTATTTGATATTTATTTTTCTCCAACTATAGGCTCGAATTAACTAGAAGACGCAAAAAAGTTGCATCAGCTGCATCAAATTACAAAAAACTCGCATGCAATTTCGAAAGAAGTCCAAAAAAAGTAGCATCAAATTATTAAAGATAACGATAAAAAGCAGTATCAGGTACCGATTGGCTGAAATAATTACTTTACTTGTTTAAGAATATACAGGACATAATTCTTAAAATTTTCAAATATTTGTTATACAATCAAAATGAACTCTGTTAAAACAACTTATTAACAATAGACTTTCAGCTTGAAGGATTTTCCCTGACCATTAATATTCAAAGACCAGCATTTCAAACTTGTCACATTCTTAATATTTAATCTTTTATAAACGAATTTTTATCAAAAAAGTTATGTTTTCGAAAAAAAGACTTTTTAACAAAAATATTTTAATTTTCAACAAAAAATTGAATTTTTAACAATTTTTTTTTATTATCCACCTAAAAAGATGAATTAAAAAAAAATTAAACTACAACGAAAAACAGTTGAATTTTCAAGGCAAAAGCCGGATTTTTTAGAAGACGATTCAATTTTCAACGCGAAAAGTTGAATTTTTAATAAAAAGTTGAATTTTCAACGAAAATTGTAGTAGTTGATATTTCAACAACAAAAAAATGAATTTGAAACAAAATAGTTTAATTGTCAAACAACGTGTTGAATTTTCAACAATATAATTAAATTTATCAATAAAGTATTTGAATTTTTAATGAAATAGTTAAATTTTCTATCAACAAGGTAAATTCTTAACAAGTAATGTAATAGTTGATATTTCAACCAAAAAAGATGAAATTTCTATCAAAAGAGATGCATTTACATCCAAAAAGACGAATTTTCAACCAAGAAGATTAATTTTCTTAAAAACCGAATATTCAAATAAATAGTTGAATTTTCCTCTAAAAAAAGTTATTTTTCAACCCGAAAGTATGAATTTTCAACAAAAACATTAATTCTCAACCAAACAGGAGAATTTTTAATCAAGAAAGAGAAAATTTCAAACCAAAAAGATTACTTTTCTACCAAAAAATACGAATTTTTAACTGAAAAAGGTCTATTTTCACAAAATAGTTACACTTTTAACCAAAGAGATGAATTTTAAATTAAAATTATGAATCTACAACTGAAACAGTTAAAATTTAAGTTGGAAAATATATTTTTAAGAACAACAAAATTAACTTTTCAAAAAAAAAAGTGATGAATTTTCAACTAAAAAGTTGAATTTTCAACAAATAATTTAATAGTAGATATTTCAAGCAAAAAATTGCATTTTGCTAAAAAAAAAATCTATTGAAAGTGATGAAATTTTTAAACTGAAAGACGAATTTTCAAAAAAATAGTTGAATTTTCAACCAAGAAAGATCTCAGTTGAATTTTCAACACCAAAATGTAAATTTCCAACAAAAATTTAATTTTTTAACAAAATAATTAAATTTTCAACCAAAACTACGAATTTTCAACAAAATAGTTGAATCCTCAACCAAAGAAGATTAATTTTTAACAAAACAGTTGCATTTATATCCAAAAAACATTAAATTTCTACTAAAACAGATGAATTTTAGAAAAAAAAAGACGAATTTTCAAAAGAATAGTTGATTTTGCAACCAAGATAGATTCCAGTTGAGCTTTCAACACCAAAATGTGGATTTACAATAAAAAGTTAATTTTTTAACAAAATAATTGAATTTTCAACCCAAACAACGAATTTTCAACAAAATAGTTTAATACTCAACCAAAGAATATTATTGTTTAACTAAACAGTTGCATGTATAGCCAACAGAGATTAAGTTTTTAATAAAAGAAATGAATTTTTAAACCAAAAAGACAAATCTTCAAAAATATAGTTGAATTTTCAACACCAAAATGTAAATTTAAAACGAAAAGTTAATTTTATAACAGAATAGTTCAATTTTCCACTAAAAAACACGAATTGTCAACATAACAATTGAATTTTTAACCAAAAACGACGAATTTTACAACAAATAGTTGCATCCTCAACGAAAGAAAATTAATTTTTTTTAAGACAGTTGCATTTATATCAAAAAAAAGATTAAATTTCCACTAAAACAGATGAATTTTTGAAACAAAAAGACGAATTTTCAAAAGAATAGTTGATTTTGCAACCAAGATAGATTCAAGTTGAGTTTTCAACACCAAAATGTGGATTTACAATAAAAAGTTAATTTTCAACATAAAAGTTGAATTTTCAATCGGAAAATAAAATTTTTAACTAAAAATAAAATTGTCAGGAGGGGAAATAGAGAGGCAATGCAAATAAATTACTGACAAAAATATTATATCAGGATGGCCGCAAAACTTCATTTTAAAAAGTTCTTAATTTTTCCCTGACCGATGTTCAAAGACCAGAATCTTAATCTTGTAACACTTTTAACTTTTATAAATAGAATTAAAAAAAACTTTCATTCAAATTTGAAAAATTGAAATTTATTATCCTTGGCATTTGAAGTGCCTCTTACAGTGATTCCTTGATTTTTGACATATTTTTTTTCAAAATCCTTTTATTCCTGATTTTCAGGTTTTCCCTGACCTACGGCCACCCTGTAGAATGTAGACGTAATTAGAAAACGACTTGGCTGATAACTGGGAGTATTTAATTAGTAAATTTTTTGACTAATTCAGATTTAGAGAGATCGAAGGAAGATAATTCTAAGGTTTAAATTTAAAAAAGAAACATGTAGTAAGAGTAAAAATTAAGACAATTGCTAGAATGCACTATTGCTGCAAGTTTACCTCTTGTGTAAGTTCCGTAGCACCAACAGGTTGAGAAGGAGATTGCGAGGACGTCGGTGGATCTGGAGATGTCACATTCCTGGTAAGATCTGTTGAATTTGGAATACTTGGTCCCGGCACAGCTGCGTCTCTCCCAGTATCCTCGATGTTTAATAAATACGCGTGTATATCATTAGGAGCACTGTTCATTCTATTATATCTACCCAGGGAGTTCAAGTCTTCGAAGATGTCTCTCTCATAATTAAGAAGCATCGAATCCAAGTTTTTCGGATGAACAAACATGGGTCGATGCACGATAGTGTGTGCATCCGAGTGCCATCCGGATCCATTGTTTAGATCCAAGGAACCAACACCAATAGTCTGAATATCAATACCTAAATAAGAGTCAGGATCCACTCGGAGCAACGAAAGCAGCAGAGCAAGCTGCAAAAGCTCCTCGCGGTACAGTTTTTTAAGACCCAACATTGTGAAGTTTATTTTTCTATCTTCTTTTTCCTAGATTTATCACAGATTCTTAAAAAAAATGCTAGAGAAAGAGAGTCCTTGAATTCTGACGTGCCGTCACAGTGGGTTGGCTCTTATGTTAAGAACGATCAGCACGTAAAACATTTCAAGGAATCGACAATTCTCGATCACTCATCAAGAACTTCTCAAGTTCTGATTGGATATTTTGTTTACAATTCAATTTAACAAGCACCTCGTTTAGTCCGAAAAGAAGCAGCAAAGATTTGACAGCTGATTTTGAGGTTATGCAGACTCCTTGAAGGCGGTTTCGAAATGGAAGTAATTTGTTGTCACGGACTGCACTTTTCGCGGAGAGTTATCTCCAGAGGATAAACCTGTCTGTTAGACCGCTGGATTGGAAATAAAGGCTGTGGTCCACCTTCGGCGGGTATAGGTCAGTTACATGAGTACAGAAATAACCTCAAAATACACACAGGCCACGTCAAGCATCGCTGCTCTCGGCACACGGTTTACACGAACAATAGATACTTCTGGTGAAATGTGAGTACTTTGGAGGAACACTGTCAACTTTTTTGATCACTGACACCCTGCACGAGTCACGGAATCGGAAGAAATCTTCTGACTTGGAAGATACGGTTTTTGACAGGTCACGAACCCGGCCTCGGGATTTCGGAGCACTTGTATTTCTGATGGGCGCGCACTCGAGGCTCGCGACCGGCCGCAAATTTTGCACGTTTTTTAAACCATTTTGAGGCTGGGTTGTGATTTTCTTGAAAATTTTAGTGAATTACACCTGTGTGGTGGATTTAAACACGCGATTTTGCGGAGAAACGGAGTAGTACACCTTGCTGGGAGAGATCGCACACGATATGTGACTCAGCAGGTCACTCTGGCAACGTCGTATCTCAGGGCCGCAACAATTGCACTTTTACCCACGCGTACTCACTGCAGAAAATGCTGACAAACAACATCAAGGAAAAACTTTATATTATGATTCAAGATGCAAATTTAACTGAAATTTAATTTTATTTAAATTAGGAACCGTACTTAAATTACGTAACGGATTATAGGACCTCGCTAAGACCCCCCCCCCCGGGGGGGCCGGAGAGAGGGGGGGAGGAAACTCCCCCCCCCCCCTTCTTACTGTACGTAATTTATGGTTTCCAGAAATAATGAGATATGGGACTTGAAACTAGGGTGAAAATTCATTTTAAAATTTCCCTGATTTTTCCTTGACCAATTTTTCATTATCCCTGACCATTAACATTTATATACCAGCATTTTAATCTTGTAATATTTTTAACATAGAATCTTTTATAAACGGAACAAAAAAAATATTTCAGATAAGAATTTGTAATTTTCAAATTTATTTATTTGTTTAAAAAATAAAAATTTAAAGTTAGATGACTTTTTAACAAAATATTTGAATTTTCAGCTAAATAATTGAATTGCCAACAAAATAATTTAATGTTCAACCTAAAAAGATAAATTCTTTAAAAAAAGTTTAATAGTTGATATTTCAATCAACAAAGATGAAATTTCATTTAGAAAAATTAATTTTAAAATCAAAAAGACGAGTTTTCAACAAATAAGGAATTTTCAGCCATGAAAGAAAAAAAAGTTTATGTAAATTGTTGCACCTTCAAGCCAAAAGACGAATTTTCTGTACAAAAATTGAATTTTCATCCAAAAAATAAGAATATTACCAAAAAATTAAATTTGAACAGAATAGTTAAACTTTTAACTAAAGAGATGAATTTTCAACAGAAAATTAAAATTTTCAAGTTATATGATGAATCTTTAGCAAAGAAAAAGACTTTTTTACAAAGAAAAAGACTTTTCTACAAAGAAAAAGACTTTTTTACAAAGAAAATTAATTTTCAATAAAAAAATTGTATTTTTATTCAAGAAAGATAAAATTTCTACTAAAACAGATGAATTTTTAAATCAAAAAGACAAAATTTCGAAACTTGAATGAAATTAAATTTAAATTAGGGGTTGTACTTAAATTACGTAATGGATTATTGCCCCCTGCCCTGTAACGAACGGTAAGAAAATACCCCCCCCCCCCATCTTACTGTACGTAATTTATGGTCTCCAGAAATAATAAGATATGGGACTTGAAACTAGGGAAAACCTTCATTTTCAAAATTCCCTGATTTTTCCTTGACCAATTTTTCATTTTCCCTGACAATTAATATTCGAATCAGCATTTTAATCTTGTAATATTTTTAACATATAATCTTTTATAAACGGAACAAAAAAAATATTTCAGATAAGAATTTATAATTTTCACATATTATATATATTTTATATATTATACATATTACATATATATATATATATATTTGTTTAAAAAATAAAGATTTTTCTACTATAAAAGATGAATTTTCAACAAAATACTTGAATTTTCAAAATAATTAATTAAATTGCCAACAAAATAATTGAATGTTCAACCTGAAAAGATGAAATTTCATTCAGAAAAATTAATTTTAAAACCAAAAAGACGAATTTCCAACAAATAAGGATTTTTCAGTCATGAAAGAAAAATAGTTTATGTAAATTGTTGAACCTTCAAGCCAAAAGACGAATTTTTTAATACAAAAATTGAATTTGCAACTAGAAAATAATAATGTTCAGCAAAAAAATTAAATTTCAACCGAATAGTTAAACTCTTAACTAAAGAGATGAATTTTCAACTAAAAATATAAATCTTCAACAAAAAAATAATTTCTTAACAACAAAAAAGATTAAATTTTGAACAGCAATAGTTGTATTATCAAACAAATGGTTGAATTTTCAATCCAAAAGGATGATTTTTCTATCCAAAAAGACAAATGTTTAACAAAACAGTTAAATTTTCAACAAAAAATTTAAATTTTCAAGTTATATGATGAATCTTCAGCAAGAAAATGGAATTTTTTACAAAGAAAATTATTTTTCAATAAAAAAATTGTATTTTTGTCCAAGAAAGATAAAATTTCTACTAAAACAGATGAGATTTTAAATAAAAAAGACAAATTTTCAAAACTTGAATTAAATTAAATTAAAATTAGGGGCTGTACTTAAATTACGTAATGGATTTTTGCCCCCCCCCTGTAAGGGGTGGTAAGAGCCCCCCGACCTCGTCTTACTGTATGTAATTTATGGTCTTCAGAAATAATAAGATATGGGACTTGAAACTAGGGTGAAAACTTCATTTTAAAAATTCCTTGATTTTTCCTTGACCAATTTTTCATTTTTCCTGACCATTAATATTCGAACCAGCATTTTAATCTTGTAATAGTTTTAACATAGGATCTTTTATAGACGGAAAAAAAAATTTCAGATAAGAATTTTAAATTTTCAAATTGATTTATTTATTTAAAAAATAAAGATTTTTCTACCATAAAAGATGAATTTTTAACAAAATACTTGAATTTTCAGCTAAATAATTAAATTGTCAAAGAAATAATTGAATGTTCAACCTAAAAAGATTAATTCTGTAAAAACAGTTTGATAGTTGATATTTCAATCAACAAAGATGAAATTTCATGTAGAAAAATTAATTTTAAAACCAAAAAGAAGAATTTTCAACGAATAAGGATTTTTCAGTCATGAAAGAAAAAAAAGTTTATGTAAATTGTTGAATCTTCAAGCCAAATGACGAATTTTCTGTACAAAAATTGAATTATCAACCAGAAAATAAGAATATTACCAAAAAATTAAATTCCAACAGAATAGTTAAACTATCAACTAAAGAGATGAATTTTCAACTGAAAATATAAATCTTCAACAAAAAAATAATTTCTTAACAAAAACAAAAAATATTAGATTTTGAACAACAATAGTTGCATTATCGACTAAATGGTCTGATTTTCAATTGAAAATGATGATTTTTCTATCCAAAAAGACAAATGTTTAACAAACCAGTTGAATTTTCAGCAAAATTAAATTTTCAACCAAAAATCGAGCAAAAAATTTAAATGTTCAAGTCATATGATGAATTTTCAGCAAAGAAAAAGACTTTTTTACAAAGAAAATTAATTTTCAATCAAAAAATGGTATTATCATCCAAGAAAGATAAAATTTCTACTAAAACAGATGAATTTTTAAATCAAAAAGACAAATTTTCAAAACTTGAATGAAATTAAATTTAAATTAGGGGTCGTACTTAAATTACGTAATGGATTATTGCCCCCTGCCCTGTAACGAATGGTAAGAAAATACCCCCCCCCCATTCTTGTTGTACGTGATTTATGGTTTCTAGAAATAATAAGATATGGGACTTGAAACTAGGGGGAAACCTTCATTTTCAAAATTCACTGATTTTTCCTTGACCAATTTTTCATTTTCCCTGACCATTAATATTCGAACCAGCATTTTAATCTTGTAATATTTTTAACATATAATCTTTTATAGATGGAACAAACAAAATATTTCAGATAAGAATTTTAAATTTTCAAATTTATTTACTTATTTAAAAAATAAAGATTTTTCTACCATAAAAGATGACTTTTTAACAAAAGACTTGAATTTTCAGCTAAATAATTAAATTGCCAGCAAAATAATTCAATGTTCAACCTAAAAAGATGAAATTTCATTTAGAAAAATTAATTTTAAAACCAAAAAGACGAATTTTCAACGATTAAGGATTTTTCAGTCATGAAAGAAAATAAAATGTATGTAAATGTTGAACCTTCCAGCCAAAAGACGAATTTTTTTGTACAAAAATTGAATTTTCAAGAAGAAAATAAGAATGTTCAGCAAAAAAATCAAATTTCAACAGAATAGTTAAACTCTTAACTAAAGGGATGAATTTTCAACTAGAAATATGAATCTTCAACAAAAAAAGATTACATTTTGAACAACAATAGTTGCATTATCAACTAAATGATTGAATTTTCAATCCAGTTGAATTTTCAGTAAAATTAAATTTTCAACCAAAAATTGAAATTTTCAAGTTATATGATAAATCTTCAGCAAAGAAAAAAGAATTGTTTACAAATAAAATTAATTTTCAATCAAAAAATGGTATTTTTATTCAAGAAAGATAAAATGTCTACTGAAACAGATGAATTTTTAAATCAAAAAGACAAATTTTCAAAATAAAATATTTGAATTTTCATCCAAAAAAGATTTTAGTTTGACTTTCTAACATTAAAATATGGGTTTTAAACCAGAAGTAAATTTTCTACGAAGATACTTGAATTTTCAACCCAAAAAGACGAATTGTCAATCAAAAAGGATGACTTTTTGAACAAAATTGTTGAATTTTCAACCAAACAGTTACATTTTTATCAAAGAAAGATGCAATCTCTACTAGAATAGATGAATTTTTTAATTAAAAAGACAAATTTTCAAAAAAATAGTGGAATTTTTAACCATAAAGGATGACTTTTTAACAAAATTGGTCAATTTTCAACCAGTTGCATTTTTATCAAAAAAAATGCAATTTTTACTAGAATAGATGAATTTTTTAATTGAAAAGACAATTTTTAATGAAAAAATAGTTAAATTTTCATCAAAAAAATCCAGTGGGCACGAAATTTAAGAACGTAATTGGAGCGTTCTAAAAACGTTCCTTAGACGTACAAGTCAAAAGACGTTATTTGAACGCTTTAAAAACTGTCCTAAGTCAGACCAAATAATGTTCAGAAAACGTTTCATGTTCAAAATACGTCCTTAAAACGTCTCTGGAACATTATATGTTTAAGGAACGTTATTCGGACTGACTTAGGACGTTTTTGAGCCGTTCTAATAACGTTCTTTAACGTTTGTGCCCACTGGGAAGGTTTCAGTTTAACTTTTCAACATAAATATATCAATTTTGATCAAAAAGTAAATTTTTTAGCAAAATAGTTGAATTTTCAACCCAAAAAGACAAATTTTAAACAAAACAGTTGAATTTTTAGCCAAAAAGGATGACTTTTCAACAAAATTGTTGAATTTTCAAACAAATAATAAAATTTATATTCAAAAAGGTAATCTTGAGGAGAGAGCAATTGAAAAAAAAGAAATGTAAATGTAAATACAACGAAGATAAAGTACTCACAAGAATATTATATCAGATTTACCGGAAAATTGCATTTCAAAAATTCCCTAATTTTTGCCTGACCAATTTTTCACTCTCCCTGACCATTGATATTCAAAGACCAGAATCTCAAATTTGTAGCATTTTTAACCTAGAATATTTTATAATCGGAATAAAACAATTTTAAATTAAAATTGAAAATTTTCAAATTCTTTCTGCTTAACAGTTGTTTATTTTATTTATTTATTATTATTTATTACAGTTGTTTCTTTGGCGCGTAAAGTTAAATTTTTGTAAAAAAATTACGTACACGAATGAAGGACCTCCCCCCCCCTAACCTAAAAAATTGTAACAAAATATCTCCCCCCTCCGTCACTCTTACTGTATGTAATTTATGGTTTCCTGGGGTGGTCCAAAATTCAACTTTCGATTTTTTTTTGATCGACCCACCCCCTCCCAATTTGTTTGTTGCAAGGAAAAAGAAATTACGTAATTTTTTTTCTACGTTAACCTATACCCCCGGACTTTTGAAATTAACATGGGGTTTAAAATGCGAAAAGCTCTATTTAAAAAAAAATGGAAAAAAGAAGTACTCGTTCTAAACTTTTTGTGAATTATAGCCACCTCTTGATGAATGTTCAAGAAATAATTTACACGCAATAACTTTTTACTTTGACTCCCCAAACCCCCTTTTATTGTGCCCAAAAAATGCCCCAAGAAATGCAAAATAGCAGTTTTCTATCAAGTTCATAATAAAGACGGTATTCTTTGGAATTTTTTCAACATGAATTATTTCAAATCGATAAGTGATGAGTTTCCAAGTATTCTTTCAATAATTAATTTTTTTATAACAATTATTATTTTTTTAAACAATTTTCACTTGTTTAAACCATTTTTTCTATGTAAATCGTGAAAAGTTATTATTTTCCAGACAAAATAAAAGAGGATAGGAGGGTCAAAATTAAAAGTTATTGGGTGGAAATCGTTCATTAAACATTCCTCAAGAGGTGGCTATACTTTAATTAATAAAGTTGATAAAAAGCACTTCTCTTTTTCAGTTTTTTTAAAACCAAGCTTTCACTATTTAAAACCTCATGTTGATTGCAAAAACCTGAGGGCACGGATTAACGTTAAAAAAAATTACGGAATTTCTTTTTCCGGAAAACAAACAAATTGGGGGGGGGGGGGGTCGAACACCAAAAATCGAAAGTCGAATTTTTACAGCTATAAATTTGGACCATCATAATGGCTTTCAGAAATAATAAGATATGAGACTTGAAAATAATGGAATTTTTTTGTATTCAAGATAATACATGCATTGCAAGGTGAAAACTTCATTTTCAAAATTCTCTGATTTTTCCTTGACCAATTTTTTATTTTCCCGGACCATTAAAATTCGAGCAAGCTTTTTAATCTTGTTATATTTTTGACATAGGATCTTTTATAAACGGAATAAAACAATATTTCAGATACAAATTTTCAAATTTATTTATTCATTTTAAACAAAAAATGACTTTTCTATCATAAAGGATTATTTTTAACAAAAAAATTGAATTTTCATCCAAAAAAGATGAATTCTCAACAAAAAAAGTGTAATAGTTGTTATTTCAACCAAAAAAGATGAAATGTCATTTAAGAAAATTTTTTAACCAAAAAGTCGAATTTTCAACAAATAAAGATTTTTCAGTCATGAAAGAATAAAAATTTCATCTAAATTGTTGAGCCTTCAAGCCAAAAGACGAATTTTCTGTGAAAAATTGAATTTTCAACCAGGAAATTTGAATTTTCAGAAAAAATTGATTTTCAACAAAATAGTGAGACTTTTAACTAAAGAGATAAGCCTTCATTAAAAAAAATGTCAACGAAGTAGTTCAACTTTTACCCACGCCGTTGAATTTTCAATAAAAAAAGATCAGTTTTTCAACAAAATAGGTAAACTTTCAACCAAACAGATGAATTTTCAATTAAAAATATGAATCTTTAACAACAACAAAATTATTTCTTAACAAAATGGTTCAACCAAAATTTTCAAACAAAATTGTTGAATCCTCAAGCAAAGATAAATTTTCATTAAACAGTTGCATTTTAATTTGATTTTTCAACATGAAAATATGAGTTTTAAACCAGAAGTAAATTTTCTACGGAGATACTCGAATTTTGTAATCCAAAAAGACGAATTTTCAACGAAACAGTTGAATTTTTAACGAAAGAAGATGACTTTTTAAAAAAAATGTTGAATTTTCAACAAAATAGTTGTATTTTCATCCAAGCAAGATGAAAATTCGACTAATGCAGATGAATATTTAAATCGAAAAGACTTTTCAACACCAAAATATGAATTTTAAATAAAAAGTATTTTCTACGAAATAAATGATTTTTCAACCCAAAAAGACGAATTTTCAACCAAAAAAGGATGATTGTTTCACAAAATTGTTGAATTTTCAATCAAACAGTTGCATTTTTATCCAAGAATGATGCAATTTCTACTAAAATAGATGAATATCTAAATTAAACAGACTTTAAAAAATAGTAGTTGAATTTTAACCAAACAGTTGCATTTATATCAAAAAAAGATGCAATTTTTACTAAAAGAGGTGAATTTGTAAATTAAAAAGACAAATTTAAGAAAAAAAGTTGAATTTTCAACCCAAAAAGACGAGTTTTCAACAAGACAGTTGAATTTTAAGTCTACAAAAGATCACTTTTTAACCAAAAATGGAATAAATTAATTTTCATTGAGAAACAATAATTTTCGATTTAGAAAATCGAATTTTTTACAAAACAGTCAAATCTTAAAAAAAAGTTGAATTTTGAACCCAAAAAATGCATTTTGAATAAAGTAATTCAACTTTCAATCAAGGAGTTGAATTTTCAACATAGAAAGATGAATTTTTAACAAAAGTTTAACAAGTTAAATTTGAAGTTTAGATCAATTTTAAATATTTGAATTCGAAAATTTTTTTTTGAAGGTTTTCATTTTCAGCCTTGAAGGTTCTCATTTGAAATCACTGTCAATAATTCAAAATTGTAAAATAATTAAAACATTTTTCATCTGAAATTATTAAATTTTGAACGTATGAATTTAATACTGGTTAATTTAGTATATTCCTAATGTAAAATTTTTTAGCTTTTAAGTATTTGAAAATTTGAAACTTTAATACGTCTATAGTTTACAAACTTGAAATCGTAAGTACTTATTGAAAGTTTGAATAATAAATAAGATATTAAATGAATTAAAGAATTCAATCCAAATATTTTTTATTTTACAAATTGGACAGATTCAAAATAAAGTTTTGAAATCCGTGCAACTAATATATTTGAAATTTTACATGCTTAACAACTTGAAATTGAAATTGAGATCAATTTTAAATATTTAAATTCAAAATTATTCGTCTTTGAATGTTTTTAATTTGAGTTTTCAGCATTTGAAGTTCCAATTAGAAATAATTATCAACAATTCAAAATTTTTCAATAATTTTAATATTTCTATCTGAAATTATTGAATTTTGAACGTATCAATTCAATATTGGTCAATTTAATAAATTTCAAACGGAAAATTTTGTAGTTCTTAACTATAGAATGTTAAATTTAATAAGTAGAATTTTAAGGACTTCAGTTTGGAGAATTGGAAATTGTACAGTATTTATTGAAATTTTCAATTATAAGATAATAAATTGATAAGGCAATTAAAATAAAAATGGTTTAGGTTCAAAGTTTACTACCAAAATTTAATTCTTTAGAAAGTTTCAATTATAGAAATGTTCTTTCGTCAAAGCAAAACACCTTTTTAAAAATAGTACTTCAATTTGGTATTTTTTAACTATAGAAGATTAAATATGAAAATTTGAATTTTAAGGACTTTAGTTCGGAGAATTGAAAATTGTGTAGTATTTATTGAAAGTTTAAATTATAAGATAATACATTGATTAAGGAATTCAATTAAAAATGGTTCAATTTCAAAATTTGATGCCTAAATTTAAATGTTTGAAAAGTTGTAACTCTAAAAACGTTATTTCATCAAAGTAAAACACCTTTTTGAAACAGTACTTAAATTTTGTTTAAATTGCTCGAACTGCGTATTCGTTCATGCAATTTATTTATAGTAATGAGAAATATAATCTAATTTGTTTTTATAATGTTTGCACATTACTAATACTTGGATTATATAGAGAAACTATGTCTAATAAAAATCATTAAACAATCTTAGACTGCTATTTACAATAATTAAAATTGTGAATATGCTAATGAAGAATTATTTATTCATTATAAACTACCAATTTGTACTTGGCGAATATTTTTTAAATCGATTGCACAGCATTAACGCTCAGATTAATAATGCCTCCGTTTCTTAAAAATTTTAATTTTTTTTTTAAATTTACAAACAAAATTGGAAATAATAAAACATTTATTTCGAAATTAAAAAAAAAAATTATGTTTTCATTTATTAGTATGTTAGTGTCATGTTACACCGTTTTGAATCAGATAAGCAACTCATTTTTGTTAAAGACATTATAAAAATGCATGTCACGCCACGATATTTAATTGAATATTATTATTTATTTGTTTGTTATTGAAGGCTGTCATACAATTCAGGGCAATGGACAATAAACAACATTTAATTGATGTTATGGGTGATCGACTTGACCGATACTGAATTCAAATAGATTACGCGCATACACTTATATAACGCATTTTGCTTTTACTACATTTTCATCACTTATTTCACTGCATCGTGACATTTTTAATTGCGCAAGACATGCTGGCATGACTTCCGTTATTCATGACCTCATCGTGAATATCGCAGGCTTATTTTAAGAGAAATTTAAAACTGCATAAACACTTTTTTTATTCATCTTTCCTCTCCGCCCACACCAGCACAGTGTGACCAAAATCACTTTTTGTGGACAAAACTCTGTCTACAAGCAAATTTTTAATGGATTTTAATGTTTTTTTTACTAACCGTAACGCTTCTAGGAATAACGAGTCAGTGTAAAAATTCACTTTGACAAATTTTTTTTTTTTATTCAACAACAAAGTAAAGAATATTTTTTTTTCCATCTTTGCAGATGTACCTTTTTTTTAAGATTTTCAAATTGACTGAAGAAGTACTTAAGCCAGTGTAATGGCTATCAAAGAATAATTTTCAGTAGGTTAGAGTGAGTAATACAATTGTTTATAGGAGTACTATCGACAATATCTACGTTCTGCAGCACGTGGTGGAGAGAGAATTAGCGAAGAAGGGGTCGAGAGTGTACGCGTTTTCTGTGGACCTCAAAGGCGCGTTTCCTTCGGTGGATAGTAGAGGTTGTTGGAGGTGATGGAGGAGAGGGGAGTGGAGAAAGGCCTGATCGAGGGGGTAAGGGAGATATATGAAGAGACCAAAAAGATATGGTAAGAGGAGGGGAGGGGATTTCGGAGGGATTCTGGATGGATAGGGGGTTAAGGCAAGGGTGTCCGCTTAGCCCAACGCTTTTTGTGTTTTTTATCGCGGATATGGAAAGTAAGCTGGAGGCCGGAGTGGTAGGAGGGGTTAGAATTTGGTCACTAGCGTATGCAGATGACATAGTGTAGCTGGCGAAAAGCGAGGCCTTAAAGGAGATGATGAAGAGGTTGAGAAGATACCTGGATAAGAACAGATTAGAGCTGAATGCGGAAAATTCCAAGGTTATGGTGTTCAGAAAAGGAGGTGGAAGGGATAAGGGAGGGTAGTGGAAGTGGAAGGGAAAGGCGTTGCAGGAGGTGAAAGATTTTGTGTACCTTGGCTTCTTGTTTCGGAGGAATGAGGGAGTGGATGGTCACATAAAAGAGAGAGTGAGAAGGGCAAATGTAGCGATGAGGCAGGTGTAGGGGCTGGGAAAGAAGTCATTCGCAGATGATTTTGGAAGAAGAATGAAATTGTTTGACTCACCAGTGATGAGTGTGTTATTGTATGGAGTAGAGGTGTGGGGGTGGAAGGAAAGTGAAGAGGTAAATGGGACACAGGAGAGGTATGTAAAGTGGACACTGGGTTTGGCAAGGAACACGCCTAATTATATTGTGAAGAGGGAGGCGGGGAGAACGAGTTTAGGGATTCTGACGGGGAGTCGGACGTGTAAATATAAGGAGAAATTTTTGGAAGAGGGGGGAAGTAAGCTGGTTAGGGAGTGTTGGTGGGAGAAGGAGAACAGGAGAGGGGGTGGGAAGATGGAGGTTGGAAGGGAAACGTATTTTAGAACGAATGGACTGCAGATGGATTAAGTGAGAAGGATGCACGAGGAAGGAAGGAAGGTATATGAGATGCTTAAGAAAAACGGCATGGAGAGAAAGAAGACAGCAGAGGAAGGGAGAATAAGAGAATCAAGGTTTAACGGAAACTATTTGTGGATTATGCTAAGGGCGAGAGCGCAATATTTGTGTGAGAAAGGAGAGAAAGGAAGTCAGGAGCTTATAGCGAGGATGAGATGTGGGTGCATGGAGATTTTTAATAGGTTCTGGCTCTCTAGGGCGAAGACGATGTGTAAACTGTGTGGGAAGGGGGGTCAAAGAGTAGAGCACTGGTTGGAGGAGTGCGTGGAGGTGGAAAGGAGTGGGATAAGCATGGTGGTACTGATGCATGAAAGGGGGGACAAAAGGGCAGCAGCATGGGTGAAGGGGGTGTTGGATAAGATGGAGAAGTAGAGAAGGACGGAGGAAGAGGAATGGAGAAGGAAATATTGTAAATAGGAGAGGAAGTAGATATAAGAATCTGTAAATATTGTGAATAGTAGATAAGTATTAGGTATTAGCCGCAGAGGCAGAATTTAGCAATGCGACGCAAAGAGAGAAAGTAGGGACATGCGTGCGAGGCGAGGCGAAGCGAGGAAGGCAAAGCGATAAGAGCGGGCGGTCTTAGAGATAAAGTATGGATGAATGTTAGTTTTTAAGGGTTAGTTTTAAGGAAATTCTGTCAAAAAATGGAAGTGTGAGCAAGTCAATTTTTTAAGGCCAGCTGGCTGAAAAATAAACGTTTATCTAACAAATTAATAAACAAAAGCAAATTTCGCGTGATTCGCAATGATTTCCAGACCGTCCGAACGTAAACAGGCAGGGGCACGAGAATAATGTCTGTTGGATTTGCACGGACGATGTAAGCTGATGCAACTAACGCGCGAGGAGTGCGGCCCTCCTGCTTGTTTGTTACGCTTCACACGCTTCGCACATCACAAACCGCCGCGGCATCAATTCTCAGAACGGCGTAAATCCGGACTGCTTCAATCCAAGTTACAGTGTATTTGTTTCAAATTTATAGTTTTCATATAAAATATTACTTTTGTCCACAAACAGTGCTTTTGGCTACACTGTGACTCGCACCCACAACTGGAGAAAAGAGTCTTTTTGAGAATAGTAGTTTCTATCACTGAGGAAAAGATTTGAATAAAGTTGCTGGGCAACAACATCAATAAGGACCAATATTATCAAAAAAAAATTTAGTAGTTGCATTTTCAACCAAATAGTTGAATTTTCAAGGCAAAATGACGAAATTTAGAGGAAAGTTGAATTTTTAACCCGAAAAGTTGAATTTTCGACAAACAAGTTTATTTTCAACCAAGAGAGATAAATTTCTGATCCAAGGACAAATTTTTAACAAAACAGTAAAATTTCGACAAATTGATTAAGTTTCCAACAGTAACAAATATTTAATTTTTGTAAATGAATATGTATTTAAAAATTTTTTAATAACAGTAAAGATTAAGAGTTAATGGTACATTTTCTTAATGGAATATTTTTATTCGGTTGTCTGAAACATTGTTTAGTTAAAAAAAAGAGTTTCTTTGTAAAAGAGACTAATTTTGGAATTTGTTTATAATTTTTATTGTTATTGATAAGAAATATTGAAAATTTATAAATGGGTGTGATTATTTATCAGTTTGAAACATGTTTGCAACTAGTTTGATGAAAAACCAATATATACATAAGAAAAAAATACAAAAATGTACTATTCGTTTATTAAAATGTTTATAACGATGATTATACCTAATATGTTGTAATAATTTGTTGCGAGTATTATTTCAATAAGGTATTTGAGCACTTTTAGTTAACAAAAACTTTGTTTCTGCCCTTGAGCTCCTCATCCAAGTATTTGTTGACATAATTTGTTTATAACAAATAGGTTAAATCTTAAACTGATTATTTATGTTCCTTAAGTGTACCTGCATTGATTGTAATGCACAGAAACATTATGTAAGTCTTCTCCTCGTCGATAAAAAATAATATTCCCAAAAAGTCTTCTTCTTACAGTTTATTTATTTATACAATAATTAACATAAGGATGAATTTGGAAAAATGGACCACTGTGCAACAATTTTTTTTATTTTGTTACCTTTACAGAATATTTTCTTGCATTTACTAAATATGATGTCGATATTAACCAAATATTTTGGTTGAATCCACCAAATTATTAATACTTGGAATCAACCATAACTTTCGTTAAATGAAGCAAATTTTACTGAACACTAAATTTGTTAGGCCAGCTAAATATCAGTTGACTATCAAAACATTTAAATATTGATAGAAATTTAAGTTTAGAGGCTTGTAATCCGCCCGGTTGGACATGTGAAATTGTTTAAGGCTTATTGTTCGATCACCGAAGTTAAGCAGGGATTGACTCTGTTATAATCGGATGGGGGCCGCTGTACTATATGGGGTGTATTTATCAGCAGCTTTGCTCCCTTTACTCTGGAACTAATACTGAATATGAACAAATTGGAACAGAAAGGAAACACAGAGCCGGATTAACCTGGGACCAACAAAGATCTCGATGAATTTTTTTCCATCAATTTTCTATCTGCAATACTTTCGTTGTAAAACAATATTGATTATACGATTTTCTCAAACATTATTCAATAATAGCGCTAAATAATTGTAGAAATGGCAGAAAATATCGAACATAATATTTAGCTTATGAATAATGAAAGTTTTATTAGTTTTTTCAGCTGCTAATTGTTTAAAATTCAATTCAAATATTTATATCTTAACAAAATAACATTAGTGTATTTATTATTAACATTAAAAAAAAGTATATCACAATGTTTATGAGAATTGTTTAAACAATATTTTTTTGAAACGAAACTATTGGTGAAAAGATAAGCAAACATCTTTTTGTCCCTTGTTCATTCTCCATTTTTTCCAGATTTTCTGGACAAGTAGTAAGTATGGAAAAAGTGATTATTTATAACAATTTGTTGCTGAAAATTGAGTTTTTTGTTTTGAATCTGACAAAAAAAATTTCATGAAGAAGCACTATCTCTTAGCAGATTCACTAAATAAGAACTCACTGAAAGTGTAACATTTAAAAATATTATTGTTTAAAAGAACAATCCAGCTACCCCCACCCTGCCAATTTTTTACTTTTATTACTAAAATAAATCCTTCTATACTCGGCAGACCTTCCACTTGATGCATATAAAAGGAGAAAGTGGATATCTTTTTTTTTTATAACAATGAAAATTCATTACATACGTCGCTTACTCAGAGAAGCCGCACCCTTGATTAACAAATTCATATTTCATAAACTATTAGTAGTAGAAGATTCAAAAATGGCTCATTTGAAAGCTTATTTTATACTCTAAAAATCAGCTGGTATACATATTTACGCTATTTCTCACTCGAAAAGAACAACCCCCACAAACGTGTAAAAAATGTTTGCAATTTTCATTTATTTGTTAATAACAAGAGTTTTAAACACCCAAATTAAAAAGCATCACAATTTTTCGAATATACAAAATAAAAAGCATCACAATTTTTCGAATATACAAAATAAAAAGCATAAGCAGGTATGGAAAGTAAATGATTCCAAAGTTTGAAGCAATCAGGTGTGGAACTCGCATAATTTAAAAGCACTTTCGTTCAGTTATAAGGTGAATGAAAAGGAATGTGAATTTAAAAGCATGGAAATTTATAAAAAATTGAATTTTTTATTCATTCAGCGATAACGCACCAAAAAAAGCAAATTGAGGTTTTGAAGAAGTAATATTTTGCAACATTAATATATGGTAGAAACTTCTCTTCATAGCAGTATTTCAATAAAGATTTGAAAATATTGAAATGTAAAAGCAATCTTAATAATGCCAGTTTTTGAACCATGACCCATTTCATTCTTTCTCTTTTTTTATGCACTATTTTGGGTAAATAAAAAAATACAAATAGTCGTCTTGAGTTTCACTGTAAAAATCCCGAAAATATTCAAAATAAAGATTTCCCGAAATTATAAAATTGCCGAAATATAAAAATCCCGAATTGGAAAATTCCCGAATAATAAAATTCGCAAACAGTTTTTTAATATTAACGAATTTTAAAATTCTCAATTGATCAAATTTCCGACAGTTTATAATATAACTGAATTTGAAAATTTCTGAATAATAAAATTCGCGACAGAAAATTAGCCAATTATAAAATTTGAGACTGTCAAATTTTCGACACTAAAAAATTCCCGAATATAAACAATTTTATTTTTTTTTTAATCAATATTATTTATTTATTAAAAATACAGCTATGAAATATCTTGATTACAGACATTTGTTTTAAATGTTCAATATATTTTTTTAAATTATTGTTTAAACTTAAAAGAACAATAATTAAAAAAAATTTAATGCAAGTTTTCTTTTTTCAAATGTGCATGGTAGTTTTTTTTTTAAATTATTGCTCTTGTATTAAAAATCTAGTTGTTATATTGTTTTTTTGTATTGAGATATATAATTTTTGAATTATTTCAATTCTTTAATTTTCTAGTGTCGGGAATCTTACAGTATCTGATCTTTTGTCATTCGGCATTTTTCTGTCGGAAATTTTATTATCAGGGAATTTTCAAATTCGCTAATATTATAAATTGTTCAGTAATTTTATTATTCAAGAATTTTTCAGATCTTTTGGGAATTTTACAGAGTCGGGTTATTTATTTTTTGGGATTTTTCAGTCGTTCCGGTTCTCAATTGAATTTTTATCCAGAAGTTTTGAATTTACAGAAAAAATCCTTTTGCAAAACTGTAGGATTTACAAAATACAAAAAATACAAAAATAATAATGAAATAATAATAAGTAAAAATATAAATAAATTTTTGTTGTCATCGATATACAGTAGCCAATCCTTTTTTCAAATTTCCTCAAATTTTCCCATTTTTAATACGAAAAAATTTCTTACTTCAAAGATTTAAAGTATTTTCCTCTTGAAATTAATCAAGTTTCTATTAATCTTATTTGGAATCATACGACTAAGATTTATAATTTTTTAATTCTGAAAACGCCAAAGTGCGTTTTTTAAACGTCACTTTAATGGTTTAATAGTACGAAATTATGAAAGGTATAAGAAATATTATAAAATTTCAGTTTCTTATACATTTTGAATATTTAAATATAAATTTATCCAATTTTGAACTCTTTTCATTTTTAATTGAATTCTAATTTTTTTTCAGTATTAAATTGTTACGCTTGAATGCTTCATTCTGACAAAAGGTGTGTTATTTTGTTTTAATCTTCCATAAAATACAATTTTAACAAAATAACAAAATAGCAGCTGTTTTTAGAAAATGCTTGAAAGTGGATTTTCTCGAAAAAATCTTGGCCAAATTACATAAAAAAGTTATTTTAAAGAGAAATTTTTGAAAATAAAATTGTTATTAAAAAATAAAATAAAAAACATCGGTATACTTTTCTAATCAATACTAATTATTAAATAATTGAACGCATAGATAATTTTAAATACTTCTAAACTTACATAATATCGCAGAAAATTTGCATGCACCGAGAACTGAACCCTAACCGCTTAATTATAAATCATGCATGATGACGGCTACACTAATGTAACAATAGCACTCTAACTTTACTTAAAAAAGGGTTACTCATTCGCATAGAATGTACTCTATAGTTTCTCGTAAAATTTATTCAATAATAAGAATGTTTTATTTATATTTAATGCGTAGAAGTTTATAAAAAATATAAGATTGTTGACTTATGGTAGTTGAGTGTTATAAACAAATTATATTCAAAAATTTTAAACAATATGAATTTCTTGTTTCAAAAGTATATTTATTACACTAATGTAAAAATTTTTCACCCGAAATTATCTGTTAACTTTATAAACCAACCATATAAAAAATCTACTGTGAGCGTATTTATAGAGAGGAAGAAATATCTTTTTTCAAATTATATTGACTGTTATGTTAACTGATGAATTTTTGCCATCCAATATTATTTGTTAACGTTATAAACAAATTATATAAACAAATGTAATATTAGCGCATTTTAAGGCAGAAATAAACAGTTTTCTTCAAAATATATTGACTGTATTGTTTACTGATAAGTATTATCATTGGATATTATTTTTTCATGTTATAAACAAATTATATAAACAAATGCATATTAAGCACATTTATAGGCAGACCTCAATATTTGTTTCTTTCAAGTGTTTATGACGCTAATTATTATTTTCTTGCAGTATTTTTTAATAGAAATTGTTTCTTGTACTTAAAAAATTACTTTCTTCACATAATTAGATGTTTGAATGAAATGCTTAAACAATTTCTTATTGTTTATAAAAATATTCTTTTGGAGTAATGCTAGAAAGTTGCGTTTTCTTCTGAAACTTACACTTTTTGTCCACTTTTTAATTAGACTGAGGTGATGATTAATTCAAGTTAACAAAAATGATTGTTTAAACAATTTATCATTATTTTAAATAATATTCTTGAATAATACTAAAAAGTTGCGATTTTTTCTGAAATTTCCACTTTTTATCTACTTTTTAATGAGAGCGAGGTGATAATTGATTTAAGTTAATAAACAATTGATTATTATTTTTAATAATATTCTGTTTGAGTCATACTAGAAATTTGCGGTTTTTTTTCTTCTGAAATTTCCAAACTTTTGGCAACTCTCCAAGTAGAGTGAAGAAATAATTGATGAAAGTTAACAGAGTATTTGTTGACGTAATGTATTATTGTTTAAAACTGTCTTCTTTTAGAGTAATGCTAGAAAGTTGCGGTTTTTTTGTTGTTGCAATTTTCATTTTTTGTCCACTTTTTAATTAGAGTGAGGTAAAAATCAATTCAAGTTAACAAAAATAATTGCTTAAACAATTTGTTATTATTTTCAATAATATTTTTCGTTTGAATAATATAAGAAAGTTGCGGTATTTGATGAAATTTCGAAATTTTTGGCAACTCTTCAATTAGAGTGAAGTAATAATTAATGAAAGTAAGCAAAGTATTTGTTTACAAAATGTATTATTGTTTAAAACTATCTTCGTTGAGAGTAATGCTAAAAAGATGCGTTTTTTCTGACATTTCAAAATTTTCGGCAACTCTTCAGTTAGAGTGAAGTAATAATTAATGAAAGTTAACAAAGTATTTGTTTAAAAAAATATATCATTGTGTAAAACTACCTTCTTTTAGGGAAATGCTAGAAAGTTGCGGTTTTTTTTCTCAAATTTAAAACTTGTTGTCATCTTTTTATTTCGTCTGATGTAATAATTTATTCAAGTTTATAATGTGTTTGTTCAAACAATTTATTATTATTTATAACTATCTTCTTATAGAGAAATGCTAGAAATTTGTGGTTTTTTTCTGAAATTTCCAACTTTTTGTCAATTTTTGGTAATAATTAATGTTTGATTATTGTTTATAACTATCTTCTTTCAGAGTAATGTTAGAAAGTTGCGGTTTTTTCTGAAATTTTCAACTTATCTTTATATATTATCATCGATCACAACTTGTTTTCTTCAGGGAAAGGGGAAGGGAAAGGGGGGCTGATAGTAAGGAGCGTGCAGTTCCAAATTTTTATTGAAGGTTCTGCAATAAACTTTGCGTTGTAACTCAGAAAAAAAATGTTAACAGGTTATTTACAGTCCCACTTCTTAATAATTACCTCACTAAGTGAAAACTAGACAAAAATATAAAAATTTCTGAAAAACCCGCAACTATCTAACATTATTATAGGAGAATATAGTCATAAACAATAATAAAGTCTTTAAACAATTATTTTTGTGAACTTTAATTCATTGTTTCTTCGCTAAAGTTGAAAAATGCAGACAAAACTGCGACTTTCTGCCTTTATTCTAAGAGAAAATTTGCTATAAATAATAATAAATTGTTTGAAAAATGTATTCAAACATCTAATTATGAGTAAAAAGTAATATTTGATGTATTAGAATAAAGTTGTACCAAAAGACACTGCAAGAAAATAATAATTAACGCCAAAAACTTGGAAACCCCAATTTCTCACTTATGGGGTTTTCGGGCACCCTATAAAACATACTTAGGGGGATGAAATTCAAAATATAAATCTTGATTCATATTTATTTTCGTGGATTCAAACAAAGTCAAAAAGTTTCAAAAGGCTCAAAATTAAAAAAAAAAAATTTTTTGGCTATCCTACTGGACATCTCTGCCTGATTTGAAATGAAAATTGTCATAACAATAATAACGAAACTCCCGTTCGAGTGCTGGAAAACCCTAATCTCGGTAGAACAGATATCTGCTTGTCGATAAAACAACTCTCAATCTTGGCATTCCGCAGCCGATAAGGTAAATGTCTTTTGAAATAGCTTCCAAACTCAACAACAAATTTTCCTTCACGTGGATCACCACGTGTTCCTCAATTTTTCAACTCAGTCTGCCTTGAACTCACTTTCCGTTGAAGGGACATCATTTCTCATGCTCTCTCACAGCGTAATAAAATGTTTTAATAAAAAGTCGAACTTTGCCCGCGGACATGCGCATCAGATGCGCTGTTGCCAAGTGTCGTGGCGCGCGAGAAACAAGTACTCGAAAGTTTAATCACTTATGACATACATGGCACTGACAAATCTCCTCATACGTACCTCGCACATGGTATTCATTTTCTTGGGGTTCGGCAAGCTGTTACCAGGTGACAGCGGCCTCATTCTTGGCAGGTCCTCAACGTACATCTCCAGGCTGCCTAATTACTCCTCCTAGTGTTAAGTATCCCACAAAAGCACTTAAACCTCCACGAACGAATCGTTATCGCATTTTACTGTCCCGAGACCAGACGATATACTGCTTTAGCTCTTGTTGAGCTCCTAGATTGTTGACAGAAGTGCGGCTCGCGCAGACAGCGATACCACGATCTTGATGAACTGTGATTAAGTGAATAGGATTTATGATAGGTGTGATTCCAATCACAGGTGTCAAGGTCTACCTCTCTTCCTGCTTTCAGAAATCAGCAAAATTTCCCTGCAACTTGTTCCTCAAGATGCATGAACTAGACATGACGTGTAGACGTGAGGTATGGGCATGAGCAACGCCATACAAATATATCTATAAATGCATATGTATAAAATGCATATATTCTGTGTAAACACGCTACACATCATTTACTCACACCGTGATAAGATTGTTTGATTAGGCTTTGCCTACGTGACCCACAATTATTTTTCGAATGTAGCGCGCCGAAGAACTGCTTCCTACTCGTTCAACCTTCACTTCCGCTGAACTCTTGAAGCGCGCGAATAGTTGCGACAAGTTGAAAAATTCATTGAAAATTGAAGCATGCTCTACAGAGTGCAATATGCGCCAACTTCCATAAAGGTCATCTGATGTGTGCATCTGGGTGCAAAAGGATCCTTATGGCAAGTGGAGTAGAGCACTATTGTAGAGCACGCTTCAATTGTTCTTTTGACACTGAATTCCACGGTGTACCTTATGATCCAGAAAGGTATCAAATTGTTGCACAATCGAGAAAGATTTGAGAACTAGATGGAATTCCTTCATTGAAAATTACAACTACATTCACTTTTTCCGTGTACATGTCAATTTTGTATCGATTGTGTAACTATTTTACCGACTTTTAGATCAATATTTGACACCTATGGTTTTAGTGTGTTGATTGTAAAATAATGAAACACGAGTCTTCACGGCGACAAACTGTGGAATTATGAAACCACTTCAGATTATTCGAGGAGAGGAAAGAGAAGCTACAGGTTTTCGCTTTCATGAGGAAAAAATTAATCTGAGCCTTCATGACTTCCTCCGTTCGCCAGACATGGAAGACCAATCGGGTAGGGATAGGAATCTATGGGTCGTCACTTTGATTCGTCGATTAATGGAGTGACTTGTCATTCTTCAAGTATTTACGCATTAGTTATTATTAGCTACTTGCAATTTTGATAACTGAAGAGTGCATCAGCTACAACTTATTTCATCATATATATTAATAGCAAGAGGCCTTTTTTCTACCCGGGTTATCGTACCAAAAAAATTATTCGTTTTTATTCGAAGGCGGTTCAAATTGAAGGTTTTCGCATGTACATGTACATTAAAAATGAAACTTGCTATGTCATACTGATGTTTTTTTTGTTATCAATGATTGAAGAATGAGGAAAATGAATAAATTTTAGTTTTAAGGCCATGCTTAAAATGCGTGAAGTTTTTTTTCTGTAGTTTTGAACCACGAAACCCCCCTTGTTAGGGTCCGTAAGTTTAGTTACCCCCCCCCACCCTATTTCACGTAATTTTTGCCAATTAAATTTTTCCAAAATTAACGTAAGACGATTCGGTGTTACTGTTTTTTATGAATTAACAAAGTAGTTCAACTTTCAACCATGTAGTTGAATTTTTCAACCAAATAATACGAAATATCAACAAAAAATGTAATAGTTGATATTTTAAACAAGAAAAGATTTATATTTTTAATCAAAAAAAGTTTGATTTCACCAAAAAAGACAAATTTTCATCATGATAGTTAAATTCTCAATCAAAAAAATTTTTTAGTCAACAAAGAAAAAAATTGGTTCCCAAAATATTAAATTTTTGTAGCCTAAAAAATTAGTTTTTTACAAAACAGTTGAATTTTCAACCAAATAATTGAGTTTTCAACAAAAAAGATCAATTTTTAACCGAGAAAATTATTTTTCAACTAAAAAGGACGAATTTTCTACAAATTATATAAATTTTCAACTGAGAAGATTAATTTTTTAACAAAAACGGCAGAGCTGAATTTTTATTAAAAAAAAAAAATAATTTTCAATAAAAAAGCCGAATTTTCTACCAAATAGTTGAATTTTCTTGCAAATTGTTGAGTTTTCGAAACAAAAAGTTTATTTTTGGATAGAAAACAGTTGAATTTTTAACCCGAAGATATGAAGATTCAACATAAAAATAATTTTCAACCAAATTTTCAGTTAAAAAAGTTAATTTTTAAACTAGAAAATAATTTTCAACAAAAAATATAATGGTTGA
>CAKNYM010052449.1:130990-189956 GCA_932195095.1 Andricus curvator
ATTTTTCAACTAAAAAAGACGAATTTTCTACAAATTATATAAATTTTGAACTGAAAAGATAAATTTTTAACCAAAAACGGCAGGGCTGAATTTTCATTTTAAAAAACTAATTTTCAATGCAAAAGCCGAATTTTTCACCGAATAGTTGAATTTTCTAGCAAATTGTTGAGTTTTCGAAACAAAAAGTTTAATTTTCTATGCAAAATAGTTCAATTTTCAACTCGAAAATATGAAGCTTTAACAAAAAAATTAATTTTCAACCAAATAGTTAAATTTTCAGTTAAAAAAAATTAATTTTTAAACCAAAAAAGAAATTTTCAACAACGTACCACAAACGGAGTAATTTCGGACATGTGGGGTAAATTCTTACATTCCTGAATTGATAGTTTAAATTACTTAAGATAAGTAGTTTTTATCAGAATCTAGAACTGATTGTACTGATTTCAGATTCTTAGAACAGTTTTGAGTAATTCATCCTATCAATTTAGAAAATTTAGGAGTGTGAGAATTTAGCCCACATGTCCGAAATTACCCCGTTTGACGGTATTCTCAACTGAATAGTTGAATTATTGATCTCAAAATATCTAATTTCAACCAAAAATTGAATAGTT
This sequence comes from Andricus curvator, assembly GCA_932195095.1. NCBI lineage: Eukaryota > Metazoa > Arthropoda > Insecta > Hymenoptera > Cynipidae > Andricus > Andricus curvator. The sequence continues at coordinate 131,602 of CAKNYM010052449.1, forward strand.
AATTTTTCATTTAAAAAATTAATTTTCAATTTTGAAAAAACAATTTTTTTCCAAAACAGTTGAATTTTCTACCATATAGTTCAATTTTCTACAAAATTGTTGAATTTTTGAAAAGAAAAAACGAATTTTCGACCCAAGAATATGAAATTTCCACAAAGAAGTTAATTTCAACCAAGAGCTTAAAATTGCAGTTAAAAAATTAATTTTTAACACAAAAAATGAATTTTCATGAATTTTCAACAAATTTATTCAAGTTTCAACCAAAGAGATGAATTTTCTATGAAATTTATGAATCATCAACGAAAAAAATGAATTTTTAAGAAAGTAGTTTAACTTTTAACCAAGGTGCTAAATTTTCAAACTAAAAAGATCAATTTTCAACAAAAAATAGAATAGTTGATATTTAATCTGATATTTAAGAAAATTTTTCATTTCAAACAAAAAATAATTGAATTTAACCAAAGAAACAATAGTTGACTAAAACAGAATAATTTTTATCCAAACAGTTTGTTTTTTATCAACAAAAAAATTGAATTTCTACCAAAGAAGATGGATTTTTAACAAAATAAATAAATTTTCAACCCATCAGTTAATTTTTAACAAAAAAACGCACTAAATCAAAATTGTTGAATTTTCAACCAAAGAATACAATTTTTAACCAAAATGATGAATCTTTAACTAAAAAATTGAATTTTCAACCAAGTAGTTTAACACTGAACCAAATAGTTTAATTTTCAAATGAATTGTTAATTTTTCTACCATATTATTAAATCTTCGATGTCGAAAATACGAACTTTCTACAAAACAATTGAATTTTCAACCCGAAAATGTGACCAAATTTTCAAAAAATAGTTAAATTTTCAGTTAAATAAAATTGGTTTTCAACCAAAAAACGAATTTTTAAGAAAGTTATTCAATTTGTAACTAAATACTTGAATTTTTAATATAAAAAGGTTTGATTTAAAAACTAAAAAATTGAATAGTTAAATTTTCACTTAACAAAATTAATTTTCAATGTATAAAAATTAATTTTCCACAAAAGAGTGGAATTTTCTATCTAACTGTTGAATTTTCCAGACAAAAAATACGAATTTTTAACCCAAAAATATAAAATTTCTACATGAAGAAGAAAATTTTAGGAATTTTCAACAAAGCAGTTCAATTTTCAACCAAAAAGATAAATTTTCTACCAAAATTATGAATCATCAACCAAAAAAAATGAATTTTTGGAAATGTAGTTCAACTTTCAAACTTTCAACCAAGGAGTTGAATTTCCAACCTAAAAATAAGAATGTTCAACGGAAAATATAATAGTTGTTGTTTAATATGATATACTGAACATTTTTTAATTTTGAATAAAAAAAATTGATTTTCTACCAAAAAGACGAATTTTCAACCAGATATATCAGGCTCTGAAGAAATTATAAAATATAAAGTTTGTGAACTAAATACTTATTGTTATTAACATATTTTATTTTCGAAAACTAATTTCATTCAGGTTCCACGATCATTTAATTTAGATGACCCCTTCTTTGTTTATTCATTTATTATTATTTCTTAAATTTATTATTTTTACATTCAATATTAATGCCGATATAACTAGGTACTTCTAATATTCATAGGTGAATTACAAGTAAGAACCTTAAAATGATCAATAAAGTAACTTACATTTTTCTTTATATTTAATGCACTAGGCACTACAGTAAGAACAATATTGCGCTGAAAAAGAGCGGTTTACAATCAAATCTGTTTAACTTATAACCTTCTTTTTAACTTTCACTTTTAACTTTTTTTACAACTTTTTTTTAGTGTTAATATGTTTTTTTTCACAGTTGTGAAAAATGCGAAAATTTTGATTTCTTAAGACTGGAATTTTACATGGAAAGATGGTTTTTGTATAAGTAAAGAGTTGTAGAGATAAAAATGTTCTTCAGTTTAAAGCAAAAAATATATGTATCCTAATCAACATCCACCAGATTGCGGCACTCCATTTTACCTCTCACTCTTTTCTAAATTAAAAATTTTGATATATTGAATATCTTGCTCTTTAAAAAATGCAGATGAATATTATTTTGTAACCGCATGATGAATCAAACGATTTTAATTGTTAACTTTGTAGTTCAAACAGAAGAATAATAAGAAATCAAATCAATAAAACTGAACAAATTTTAATAAAGTAATTTTTTTCTTCGAAACTGCCAACTGTAACCTTGATTCAATGATTTCCTTATCTTTGAATTAGCTATGTGATGTCAAGAGTTTCAGACGTCATAAGAAATCGAAACTTTAAGTACAAATTTGTAGTTAGTAAATATGGACAAATGAAATAAGTTTTAATCCGAACTTTAAAAAATTACAAAATTGTATAAACTAGTTCTGCTATTATTTGCACTTATTTTAATTTCAAATAGGCCTTTATAATCTATTGAGTCCCAGGGTAAACTGTTATATCAGTTATACATTTCAAACCTCTGCCAAATATAATCCTATTTGATGAGAGTCATATTTACAGTTCCAACATTCTTAATTCAGCTGTATAATATCTTTGTCTGAACGATTTATTTATGGGAGTCGTTAATAATAATACCTACAATGAATTCCGCTACAAATCCCTGTGTTAATAAATTTACTAATGTCGGCTGGCTTCTAACAACATTTCTAACTAGATAATGGAAAATATCGCTGGTTTAGCTATACATTTTTTCCGTGTTGAAAAAAAGTAAAAATGAAAAAAATTCATTTTTAGAACACTATATGTTAAAGCTTTTTTATTAGTTTGATCCCGTTGAAAGATGACTGAAATTGAAGGTAGAAGATGGCATGTAGATTTTCATTAGAAAGAAAATTTTGTGTTATACCGATATTTTGATTGTAATCAGCGCTTAAAAAATAAAAAAATGATGTTTTTAAAAACACATTATGTTAGAAGCTTTTCTATAAATTTGATTTTTTTCGGAGATGGCTCAAAATGAAGAAATGTTGTCTTTTAGAACACTATGTAGATGGTCACTAAGATCACTATGTAAATTTTCCTTAAAAATTAAAATTTGCTTAGTTATAGTCATGTTTTTTTCAGAAGTACAAAAATAAGAAAAATTATAACATTTCTCAAAGTGAAGAACTTGACATGTAGATTTGCATTAAAAAATAAAAATTTGTATGTAAAATTACAGTTTTTTGTCATCAGTTGTTAAAAAATAAGAAAACTGAAGAGATTTCGTTTTTTAAATCACTACACTGGAATATTTTATTTAAGTTCAATTTTCTTCGACGATGTCTCAAAGTGAAGATCCGGAAATATAAAGGTGCATTAAAAAATTAAATTCGCTATGTTATAGAATCGCTTTTCTTATCAGTGGGTGAAAAGTTATAAAAATGAGGAAATTTTGTTTTTTGGACCACTATGTTGGAATCTTTTCTTTTAGTTCGATTTTCATCGAAGACTGCTTAAAGTGAAGGTCTTGACATGTAGATTTGCATTGAGATATATAAATTTCTATGTCATAATATTGCTTTTTAAGTTGGTAAAAATACAGAAAGTTTTTTTTCAAATTATTATGATAAAAGATAAAAATATTTTTTAGTTTCAAGCGAAAAAGGAAATGAAAAGTTCAATCTTTCAAAAAGGTACCCGTCAAATTTTTTTCTTGTAGTGACTAAAACTCACTGGAATTTCTTCAAATTTGTTTAAAAAGCCTTAGTGGTGCTGGGAAGTTTTTGAATCTTTCGAAATTTAAAAGAGGTTGAAGAATTTGTGTGTGTACTATTTTAGGTATCAAGCGAGAATATAAAATTCAAAATGAAGAAAAAATTTCTTCCTTGATGCAGGATTTCTTTCTAAATTTACCCAATCTAAATAAATTAATTTTTGTTCATTAAAAAATAAATGCTGCATTGAGCTCGAACTTCTTTCTTTAGTTTGAATTTTATATTATCACTTGATACCTAAGTTGATAAACACAAACAATTGTTCACCATTTATTCATCCATAGAATAAATTTAAAAAATTATAAATATTTCCAAAGTTTTAGAAACTTGTAGTAACAAGTAAAAGTTTTTTCTTTAAATTTCGAAAAATTCCACCGAGTTTCAGCCACCAAAAGAAAAGAATTGGTCGTGCATCCGTTTAGAAATTTGAACTTTTTATTTTAAAGAGCTACAATAATAATTATTGAAGTTTTGCTATTAATCGGTATTAAAGTATTTGATACATTGGAAATAGTAATAATACTTTTATAATATATATGATACTAGAACTATATTTAATAATATTTTATTTAATATTTAATATTTTTAATATTATAAACTATATTTAATATTTTTATAATTAATCCAATTAATGTAACAACAGTCGCACTCATTATTAAAAATAGAAAATGTCGTATTTCTTGAATACCTTGGCTGTTTTGATTACCTATAGAGCAGAAGTGTTTTCTAACTCATTAAATATTAAAGATACTTTTTGTACCATCATTTGATAAAAACTCTGAAACCTAGACATTAAACGTCGTGAATATGGTTAATTCTGAAAGTAGTTATAAATGTAGTTATCAATGCTGTTTGTAGCGTTTTAATACACTTTAAGATGCAAATTTTTTTTAGAATATAAAAAAAAGCGCGCTACGCTCGCTTATTAATTAATTCTTGTTAGCTACATCGGATTTCAAAGAACTTTAATTTTAATTTTTGTAAAAATTATAAAATTTGAACACAATCAAACTATAATTTTAAAATTGTTATGATGCACAAAATTAGAATAAAATATTGTTCATGGTACTTAGAAATAAATAAAAAATCACATAAAATGAACTATTTTACAATAATAATTGAACCCTCGACAGAGATAAGGTTACATCAACAAAAATGCTTTGATTAAAAATCGAGTTTAAAACTAGGTTCGTAGTATAACAGGAAATTCTTGCCCTAAGATTTTCTGTTCTTTGTCGTAGTATATGCCATAGAATAAATGATGTAATTCAACAAAGTATATATCGACATATGTTTAAAGTTTGATCAAATGATTTCAGCAAAACAGATTATTGTCAACGTTATTTCTACCGAGGCTTCAATTGTTATATAAGTATTTATTGGAAAATTCAAGTAAAAAAGTAAGCGTATAAGGTATTCATTGAACAGTATCTATAATTTTTATTTGGTTTATACTTATGAAGCTAGAATACGCTCCATAAATTTTTTTTTACAATGAGTGGTCAACTTTCCCACATGAAAAAATTCCACAGGAAGCGTTCTACGGAAATTTCATGTGTAACTTTCACATGGAAATTCCATACGAAAATTCTACAAAAATTTATCAAACTAATTTTGGACTAAGTTTGACCTCCGGTGATCAGCTGTGCTCTCCGGACGGTACACTGATGTTCCGCACGGAGAAAAATAGATATTAAAGAAGACCATCTAGATATTACTATTTAATATCTTAGCGATTTAACTATGGGACAGAAATCTAGATATTGAAGTAGAGCATCCATAGATATTATAAAGAAGATTTTAACTGATAATATCCAAGATATTAAAGGGCAGAATCTAAGATATTCAAAAAATATTTTTCAATTATGCAAAAATTACCTGTAAAGGATGACAATTTCTATCAAATCCAAAAGGATTTTACATGGTAGTCCTCTGTTTTTGATATCCGAATCCTCGAGCATTGATAATAATACGCTGTTCAAGGCTAATATAAGTGATGCCTGTAGCGCCAAGTCCTCATTTTCGTGAGAAAATTATGATAGCCATATCCAAAAACACTTAATCCATTGTCCGCAAAAATTGTTAATGCAATATATATCCGAAAAACCACAACACACACGACGATTTTCAAGATATGGACGAAGCGGGGTAAAATCTTCTGTCGCCACGCGGCTCTTGTATATTGAATAGACGGTATTAGATGTTATACCGTAATATCTATATATCATGGTTAAATATCAAAATATTTTAATATCTACTTTTCAATATCTATTTTTCTCCGCGACGATAAACGCTTGCAGCAGGTAAGTCAAAAACATCTTTCTCGTTGAAGTTACGTTTCAGATCAATCATGAAGTAGTACAGTGTAAGTCTCGAAATGAGCGTTTGTACTAGGGGCTGAAACCAACATTTACCCTCGGAAACCATACTCCGGACGTCGCAGCCTTGTACCAAGTATGCGAATAACATCTTCTTCAAGAAAATTATGCTACCCACGTCAAAACCTTGCACCAACTGTGAAAACAGCATGTTCCTCGAAAGATTTAAGTTCAAAAAGAACTTTCAGGTTCAATTATCCAAATCCTGCACCAGATGCCAAAAACACATCTTCTACGAGAAGTCCACTTCATTCAGTATCATAGGGTCCCTCCAGTAAGTTTCTCGAGGTCACGAGATTGAACCAATACCCTAGATGTAAAAAACGCATCTTCTTCGGGGAAGTCTAATTTTTACATTACTTCAAGTTCCTGGGAGTGGGTTCTTTGAGGACGCGATATGAAACCCATGTCCCAGGTGTAAAAAAACACATATTTTTCGGGGAAGTCTGGTTTTTACAGTATTTTAAGGTCTCTGGAGTGGATTCTTTGAGAATGCAAAATTGAACTCATGCCCCACGTGCAAAAAACACATCCACGGGAAAGCCTGGTTTCGGCAGTACATTGAGGTCCCTGGAGCGGGTTCCGTGATAAAACTAGATTGAACCAGTGCCTCAGGTATGAAAAATACATCTTCTTCGAGGAAGTCTATTTTTTCAGTACTGTAAGTTCTCTGGAGTAGGTTCCTCGAGGACACGATATTGAACCCATTGTCCAGGTGCAAGAAACACACATTCTTTGAGAAAGTCTGGTTTTTACAGTACTTTAAGGTTCCTGAAGTGGGTCCTTTGAGGTTCAGTTGTGAGAAACACATATTCTTCGGTGAAGCCTGGTTTTTGCAGTATTTCAAGATACCGGGAGTGGTTTCCTTGACATAAAAACCAGGATTCCGTGAAGAATATTTGTTTTATTACACCTGGGTGTTTTTTTACACGTAGGCCGCGAGTTCAATATTTTGTCCTTAAGAAACCCACTCAAGGGAACTTGAAGCACTAAAAAAACTAGTCTCCCACGAAGATGTGTTCTTTACACCTGAAGGATTGTTTCAATCTCGTGTCCTCGAGGAACTCACTCTAGGTACCTTAAAGTACTGTAAAAACCAGCCTTCCCCGAAAAAGATGTGTTTTTTACACCTGGGGCATTGGTGCAATCTCGTGCAGTGACTACAGGAACATAAATGTACTGTAAAAATTAGACTTCCCTGAGGAAGATGTGTTTTTTACACTCAGAGCTTTGGTTTAATATAGTGGACTTGAGGAACCCGCTCTAGGGACTTAAAATTACTGTAAACACCAGACTTCTCCAAAGAAGATTTACTCGTATTTTTTACACCTGGGACATTCCTTTAATCTCGTGTTTTTACACCTGGGGCACTATGTGAATTTCGTGACCTTGTGAAGTCCACTCCAGGGACCCTCAAGAACTGTAAAAAACTGCTATCCGCGAAAAAGATGTGTTATTTAGATCTGGGGATTTTTTTTCAATCTAGTGTCCTCAAGGAGCACATTCCAGGGACCATAATGTACTGTAGAAACCAGACTCCAGGGAACTAAAATTACTTTGAAAAGTAGACTTTCTTGAAGAATATGTATTTTTATCACCTGGGGAACTGGTTCAATCTGGTGTCCTCGAGGAATTGACCCCAGGGACCTTAAAGTCCCGTAAAAACAAGCCTTCCCTGAAGAGGATGTGTTTTTTACACTTGGGGCATTGGTGCAATCTCTGGTCCTCGGACTCCAGGGACTCTAAGATACTGTAAAAATCAGAATTCCTTGAAGAAGATATTTTTTTTATAAGTGGGGCATTGGTTCAATCTAGTTTTCTCCAGGAATCCGCTCCAGGGACCTTAATGTACTGCAAAAACCAGGCTTCCCCGAAGAAGATGTTGTTTTACACCTGATGTATGGGTCCAATCTCGCGTTCTCAAAGAACCTACTCCAGGAAACTTGAAGTAATTCAATTCACATTGAAGGGCTGCAGTACACAACCAGATAACCAACATTTTTACCGAAAACGGGTTTTTTGCATAAAAAATGCTTAAAAAATCAAATAAACGTTTTGTTCAAAATCGCAGTTGGCCAGCCGCGGTTCCATCAAAATGTGGCCAAGTTAGACAGGTGGCCAACTTACAGAAATTATGTTTCGAAACCCCTGTTTTTCTTCATAATACATACTGGTACGCACCTATGAATGAAATAAATAGCAAAATACGTTATTTTGAGAAGATGGAACTTTTCGGATCTTCACAGAAAAGCAGCGCACAGTGAGTTTTTTTACAATTTTGTTCAAAATTCTGCTTACTGCTCAATTTTTGACCGATTCTAATACATTTTTTTTATATACTCGTAAAGAATTATAATTTCATGTAGCACTGCTACTTTTTTAGTTTTCTGCAAAAAACTAACATAAAAAATATGAACTTGCCAAGGTAGCTGAACCACGAAATTTCGAAACTTTTAAAACCATGGAATCGGTAATATCTTTATACATAAACCTCAAACTCACAAACCTCAAACCCACGAACCTCAAACCCCCAAACCCGTAAACCCACAAACCTCAAATCTCAAACCCACAAAAATTATACCTCAAACCCACAAACCTCAAACCCACGAACCTCAAACCCACAAACCTCAAACCAACAAACCTCAAACCCCCAAACCCGTTAACCAACAAACCTGAAACCCACGAACCTCAAACCCACAAACCTCAAACCCACAAAAATTAAACTTCAAACCTCAAAACTCAAACGCACAAACCTCAAATCCACAAACATAAGCCCCCCAGCCCATAAACCTACAAACCTCAAACTCACAAATCCATAAACCCCAAACCCACAAACCTCAAACACATAAACCTAAAACCACAAATCCACAAACAGCAAACCCACAAACCTCAAACCCCCAAACCCGTAAACCCACAAACCTGAAACCCAAAAACCTCAAACCTACAAAAATTATACCTCAAAGCCACAAAACTTAAACACATAAACCTAAAACCACAAACCTCAAACCCAGAAAGAGCTAACCCACAAATATCAAACCCCATGTTCATAAAACTCGACATACAAGTACATCATGCAGAATAGTCCACAACTATTTATGGGTTTAAGGTTTATGGGTTTAAGGTTCAGGGGTTTAGGGTTTTAGGTTTGTGGGTTTACGGGTTTGAGGTTTAATTTTTGTGGGTTTGAGGTTTGTGGTTTGTGGGTTTGAGGTTCCTGGTTTGTGGGTTTACGGTTTTGGGGGTTTGAGGTTTGTTGGTTTGTGGTTTTGTGGGTTGGAGGTTTGTGGGTTTTCTGTTTGTGGGCTTATGGATTTGTGGTTTTAGGTTTATGTGTTTGAGGTTTGTGGGTTTGGGCTTTCACGTTTATGGATTTGTGAGTTCGAGGTTTGTAGGTTTATGAGCTTGGGGGTTTTATGTTTGTGGATTTGAGGTTTGGGGGTTTACGGGTTTGGGGGTTTGAGGTTTGTGGGTTTGAGGTTCGTGGGTTTGAGGTTTGTGCGTTTGAGGTTCGTGGGTTTGAGGTCTGTGGGTTTACGGGTTTGGGGGTTTTGAGGTTTGATGGTTCGTGCGTTGGAGGTTTGTGGGTTTGCTGTTTGTGGGTTTGTGGATTTGTGGTTTTAGGTTTATGTTTTTGAGGTTTTTGGGTTTGGGGTTTTAGGTTTATGGATTTGTGAGTGTGAGGTTTGTAGGTTTATGGGCTTGGGGGTTTTAAGTTTGGGGATTTGAGGTTTGTGTGTTTGAGGTTTTTGGGTTTGAGGTTTGTGGGTTTGAGGTTCGTGGGTTTGAGGTTTTGTGGGTTTGAGGTATAATTTTTGTGGGTTTGAGGTTCGTGGGTTTGTGGTTTGTGGGTTTGTTGTTTGTGGGTTTACGGGTTTGTTGGTTTGTGGGTTTACGGGTTTGTTGTTTTGAGGTTTGTGGGTTTGCTGTTTTTAGGCTCGTGGTTTTAGGTTTATATTTTTGAGGTTTGTGTGTTTGGGGTTTTAGGTTCATGGATTTGTGAGTTTGAGGTTTTTAGGTTTGTGGGCTTGGGGGTTTTAAGTTTGTGGATTTGAGGTTTGTGCGTTTGAGGTTTTTGGGTTTGAGGTTTTTGGGTTTGAGGTTTGTGGGTTTACGGATTTGCGGGTTTGTGGGTTTGAGGTTCGTGGGTTTAAGGTTTGTGGATTTGAGGTATAATTGTTGTGGGTTTGAGGTTTGTGCGTTTGAGGTTTGTGGGTTTGAGGTTTGTGGGTTTACGGGTTTGGTTACGAGTATTTAAAAAAAAAATTATTAGAATCGGTCAAAAATTGAGCAGTCAGCAGAATTTTGAACAAAATTTTGTAAAAAAAACTCACTGTGCAGCAGGATCATTTTTGTTGCAGCTTATTTGTTATGTTCTTGAAATAAGATTTTTTTTTCAAAATGAGAATACTTCAAGTGTGATACTACGACATGATCATAGCTACACTCTCATTCTCCGTTGTCTCATTTCTGTTGCAACTTAAAAGAACTGTTTTGAATGAAAAAAAAATGCAATTTATAAATTCTGAAAACCCTTTTTTTGAAGTCAGGGTATGTATTAAATAATAAACATGTCAATAATTCCAGAATGTTTCTCATAAAAAATAATTGGTGGCCCTAAAAAGGGCCGATATGTATCAAATGAGACAAATTGTATGGTAAATAAGAGTGAACATCTCCAACTATTTTATTCTTTAGAGTTGACAAAAAAGTCACTAATTTTCATTTGCTTGGTAACTGCTGCAGAGAAGAGATGTTTCTTGATGTCACTTTGTACCTTAAACAAACTATCCATTAGCTGAGGCTGGTGACTGGAAGAGTACCTCAGCAGTTGCGCTAAATATTGTAGAGCTTCTTTATGAGTTGGCCATACCACGCTGAAAAAACCAGTTCTCGTCAGATCACTGAAGTTAAGCAGCGTTGGGCGCGGTTAGTACTTGGATTGGTGACCATTCCAGAATACTGCGTGCTGTTGGCCCACCGTGGGTGTGGTGAGCCCACACTTGTTAGTAGTTATTTACTACAAGAAACTATCCACCTAGAAATACTAACCGAATCGGGTAGTGTCACGCCTACCCTGAAGGGTATACTTACTTACTGGCGTACTGTCGTCGTTCACTTTTTCATCGTTGTCACTATCATAACGCTTGGCATCAGAGTGTTCGTGAAGAATCAACTCAGCATAGGCGTTTATAATCTCATCAACTGAGAGCACGTCATTTTGAATTTCAGATGGAAAAGAATTTATCACGTCAGCTAAGCCTACATCTTCGTGTTCATCGATTCCCTCTGTTTTTTCTTTAAAACCTAAGCGTTGAAAGCATTTGCTTATTATTTCTGGTGAAATTTCCTGCCAGGCACTCTTTACCCAACGAACTTCATGCAAGAATGAAATTTATTTAAGAAACTGAGATTGTGTATCGAAGTCTTCAACAATAGTGATAAGATGTTGTAGCATTTTTTTACGATAACGAGCTTTAACAGTTTGTATTATTCCTTGATCCAGCGGTTGAACATCCGATGTTAGATTAGGTTAGATTAGATAGGTTAGGTTAGATTAGGCTCAATATTTTTGTACAACTGTGGCTAGTGACATTATCAACAAGTAAGAACATTTTCCGTTTCAACCTTTACATTTGTTGATTCAAATCGGTAAGCCACTCTTCAAATAAATTTCCAGTCATCCATGCCTTCTTATTGGAACGCCAAGTAACGGGAAGATTTCTTGGATCGACTCCATTTGCCTTGAATACACAAGGACATTCAGCATTTCCGATGACTAATGGCTTCAATTCTTCTCCAGTAGAACTGCAGCAGGCAAGTACAGTTAACTTTTCCTTTGCAAGCTTTCCTCCTGCGCATTTTTCTCCTTTGACCACTAAGCTTTTTCTTGGCATTTGTCGATAAAGTAATGCGAATTCATCAGCGTTGAATTGATCTTCAGGAGCGTATTCCTTCAATAAATTCGTAAATTTTTACTTCCAGTCTGCTGCTACTTCTAAATCCGCTGCTGCTTATTCGCCACAAAGAATCCAAAAACTAATGTTGTGTTGTCTTTGGAAAGATTATAACCAACCGTTGCTTGCTTGAAAATTTTCTACACCAAGCTTTTCTGCCATTTCTTTAGCTTCTGACTGGAGCATAGGCCCACTGACTGGAATATCCATAGAACGACATCTACAGAAAAACTCAAAAACCAAGTTGTTGAGCCTTTTCATTTTCAGTTTTACGTAATTTTCGTTTTCTTTCACTGCAGCAGTTTTCATTCCAGGCTCTTAGAATCTCGATCCTGTTTTTACCGATGTTCCCAACAGTTGACTTCGCTACAGAAAAAGCTTCAGCGATTCTCCGCTAACTATCACCTTTATCGAGTAAGTCCAAAACTTTTTTCTTTATTTCAATAGTCAACTCAATAATCTTTTTTCGTTTTGTACCCATTATGCAGTCGTTGAGGTTTCGTTTTAATGAATGTTCCTATCGTCCTCAGAAGAATGGTATGTATCGAAGCGATTATACGCTAGAATGAAATATTTCTACGTCCAGTCGGTGATCAGAGATCAAATGAATTGAATCTTCACAGTTCACTATTTTATGTTATCCCACATTGACTTATTATTGGCCGGCCATGAAGGAGTGGGGGATGACTTACTGGTAATGGTCGTTGATGTTTGAGTGGGGCTTCTGCTGGCTAAGTAGCTTAACTAGCTTACTGAGTCGATGTGGAATAAGATAAAAGAGACTACTGGAGAGTTTGAAGGCATCTGATCTCTAATCTTCAAACGATATCTGTCTGAAAATTGTAATTTACCGCTCTGCGTGAATTTCAGTGGCCAACTTCGGCAGGTTGGAATATTTGAAAATCTTGCAAAAAGGCGGCCAAGATACAAGATAGACAGGTGGCCAACCTATCGGAGAAAGATCCTATTAAAGACAATGCATGTTTTCCGGTTCTGTAAAACCCAGTCAAACTTAGACAGGTGGCCAGGTTACCAAGGTGGCAAACTTCACAGGTTTTACTGTAAAAAGATTAGCAATTCAAAACTAGATAACTGACTCTATGTACTTGTTTCCCATCTTCTTATCTTTTTTATTGCCAAAATTTATCTGCTCATCGCTCCTTTTTTTACAATAACATTTTGAATAAAAGATTGTCTTCGTAAACATTTTTTTTGCTTGGTAACCTTTCCTGATCATATTCCTCATCCTAAAAGTTTTTAAATAATACAGTAAAATAATCAAATACTTCTTTTCGAATTAATAAGTCCTTAAATAAAACTATTTTCTGTTTTTTTTTCAGCATTAAAATACCAATGAAATTCTAAACTAAAATCTTGAATCTTTATTTTCTACAAAAAACAACTTTTTAAAACTGTTTAAAACTTGTTTATTTATTAAAAAAAACTATACGCTTTTCTTCATATTATAGATATTTTAACGAAAAATCCACTGTTACATACCTCGTGAGTAAGTTTCAATTTTTGTTTTTCAAATTGGAAATTAGATTTTCAATCGCTATCCAAAGACAATTTTGAAAACCCATGCAGTTTTAACCTCCAAATTCTTGAATGATTTAATAAGGATCGGTAAACTTTCTCTGATCAAACTCACTTTCTTCGAATCAAGCAACTCAATATTTCGGAAGCAAGTTTTTATTTGTTGATTAAGCTAAAAATTGCACTTTTTATCGCAATCCGCAACCGAGGCTGTTCCATTTGTAGGTTCCTGTCACTTTGAATTTTTCAACTTCCACATTGTATTAACCGAAACTGGATAACTTTTTCTGATTACAACTTTCTGGCTTCAATTCAGAAAGACTTCAGGTCAGGAGTAGACTTTTGTTTTATCTTTAAATGGTGATTTCGATTTTACAAAATGGTTTTTTCGCTCTCCTGAAAAAGTGCGATTTTTTTGGTTATCTAGCTTAGTACTGCAAACCTTCAAAATTTATGTCTGATGTACACTGAAATATGGATTAAAGAAACCTGGGCTCACGGCGTTCCTAAAATTCCCTGGATTTATGACGAAGGCCACCGCGAGGCATACCAGAAACCGTGCATAAATCCAGGTTCCAGTGTAATTCTTGAAAGGCCCCTGAGAGGAGAGAAAAATAAGACCAATTACTTTAAACATATAATATATTCAATATATGTATACTTGTACATATTCCGCATTCTTTGTTCATACAACAAAATATCTATGACAACGGTACAGTAGAGATCAGTATACAATATATCGTTATATTCCTAGGTTATTGCGAGATGCAAGACAGCTTCGTTTCCTGAAACACGTAAACGATATAATACTATCGTGATTGCACAAAATATGTAATAATGCTAATCTTAGAATTACTCTCGTGCCCAGTCTTAACATGTGAATATCTGCAATAATAAAATCATCTAACTGGAAAAATCACCATAGTAAATCAATACGTAAAAACCATTATCAACACACTCAATCATTAATCAGTTTCACTGACTGATTTTAGACCCACTGTTAATTGTATAACTTATTCCCTAAAATAATTTTTCCCCACTTTATTCTACATTCTATTTCAAAATCACTTATTTCTTACAACTACTAAAGTAACCTTCACTTTCCATCACAGAGAAAAAGTGAACATCAGTCACAAGATTTTGAAAAATTAAGCCAGTCATTCACTTGCATCAGGCTTACAAGTTTCATCATAAATTTCTATTACATGTTAGTGAGATGTTAACAAAAATTATATATGTTTATTAGAGTGGGTTGAAGATAAAAAATTCTGGAATTCAAAATCGATATAATGCGGAAAAGTAGCGTATTGGGATCCTTAAAACGTATAATTAATTTGAAAAGGGGAGACATGCAGCTTGTTTACCCGCGCTTGAAAAAATTCTTGTTTATAGAGTTTTGAAATTTTTTACATTTCTAGAAGTCAGAATAGTCTTTTCACTTTTTTGCGGAGTTTTTTGATTCACACCTTTTTTGGAAAAAAATTCTCAACACCTGTGTAAATACGATGAGAATTTCTTCGGGCACTTCAAAAATTTTCAGTGACAAAAATGTATCAGGAAAAGAATCGCCAAGACCCAGGAATCAAAATTGCAAATACAGCGAATTTCAAAAATTCCCAATTTGGTATTTAATGAAATCCTTATAACTTGTGGTTAAAAAATTTTCTGAGCCTGTGTTGATTTTTTAAGCATAAAAATACACAAGATTAAAAATCGAGAAGACCTAGGAATCGAAATTGGAATTACAAAAAATTTTCAAAATTTGGAATTTGGTGTTTAATAGAACTTCTTTTCTAGCGTATTTCTACGCTAAAAAATCCCAAAAATGCGCAGAAAAATGTTCAAACCACAAGTTATAAAGATAATTCCATTAAGTACCAAAATCGAAATTTAAAAAATTCTCTGTATTTTCAATTCTGATTTCTGGGTTTTGGCGATATTTTTTCTAGTGCAGTTTTGTCACTTAAAAGTTTTCGAGTACTCGAAAAATTTTGTATCTTATTTACACAGATTGTAAGAATCTTTTAAAAGAAAATGGTTGCTTAAAATTCGAAAAAAGTTGGAAGACTTTTCTGACCTCCAGGAATGTGAAAAAAAAGAAACTCAAACAAATTTAAAAACTCCTAAAACAAGAAATTTCTTTTGTATTTTTTTAGCGCGGTTAACCATTCTTTATATCTATTGATATCAAATTTGTTATACTTTTCTAGGATCCCAATTTTTATCTTCGACCCACCCAAACGTTTATAGCAGAGTTTTAAAAATATTTTGAAAGCTATATTCTGATGAATTTGGAACTGATTATAAGAATTGTTATAAATGTCATATAAATAATGTTTGTGAATATCAGAATTAATCTATATAGTCGTTTGTACAGTTGCATGAAAACGAAAAAAGGAAGCTCGACTACCTTCGAAATGAATACGTGACGTCCTCGACGTCGCGTCGTAATGTGGGGCAAAAAAATTTTATGTGGACAAATCAATTTTTAACCTACACTATTCACTCCATTCGGACGTTTAAAAAAAAGCCTTTTAAATTTTAAAAATATCAAAGTGTTTGGATTTTTAATAACAAATTTCGTTAATTTTCTATCAGATTTATCAAACAAGGTCTCATATCTATGCTAAAACTATCCACAGATAATTTCCAGTCGCTGAAAATAATTAGGAAATTTTTTTTATCACGTTATGAACAAATTAATAAAGAAAAGATGTTTTCTGGGATTAATACTGTTGAGCTAATTGAAATTCAGAATTCTAGTATAAAATGTAAAAGAAATTAATGTTTCATTACAATTTATTGAAAATAGATGCTATTATTCAATTATTTACACAATCTTGATTAACGAGTTCACAGTTTGGATATTTTTCAAGAAATAGGCTCAATTTTTCTCTATGGAAGCAACTAAGAATATATTTCCGATGACTACACACTATGATACTTTGCAAAATTACAAGAATGATTCATTATTTTATCAATTTTCAAAAGCAAATTCAGAATTTGACTTCTTTGCAAAGAATAGCTCAATTTATTTTACAGGATCAACGAAAAATGTCTTTCTGATGACTTTTTGCTATGACAATTTGCAAATTCATAACAATTATTTTTATTTTCATAAATATTTTCATAAAGAAATTTAGATTTTTGGTATGTTTTAAAGAATAGGCTAAAGTTTTTTACCGAATATATATGACTCTTCGCTATGATAATTTCGAAATTGACAACAATTTTTAATTAGTCAAAGAATATTCATAAACAAGTTCATAGTTTGACTATTTTCTAATGAATACGCTCAATTTTTGTTTACGGAATCGACTAAGAATGTATCTCAGATGACTCCTTTATTTGATACTTTTGTTGTTTATAAAAATTGTTAAACTAATTAATAATTGTTGTCAATTTAGAAAGTATCATAACAAAGAGTAATCGGGAGGACATCATTAGTCTATTCCATAAACAAAAATTGAGCGTATTCGTTGAAAAATAGCTAACCACTTAATTTTTTATGAATATTGTTAAATCACTTAATCGCTTCATGTTATAATAATAAAAAAAACTTTCAGAAGTACTATTCTTTTTAGATTTTCAGATTTATCAAACAAGGTCTTATCTATGCTGAAACTATCTAGAAATAATTTTCAGTGATTCAGAATAATAAAAAAAATTATTACCTTATAAACAAATTAATGAACAAAAGTTAGTTTTCGGGATTGGCAATGTGTAGCTCATTTAAATCCAGAGTTATTGTATAAAATTTAAGAGAAATTAATGTTTCATTATTTTCATTGAAAAGAGATGCTGTTTGACAATTGTTTAAACAATTTTTATAACAAAATTCAGAGTCTTTTGTTTCAACCAATAGGCTCAATCTTTGCGAAATCGACTAAGAAGGTTGTTCCGATGCCTCTTTGTTACGATACTTTGCAAATTTACAAAAATTATTAATGATTTATACAATTTTCATAAACAAATACAGAGTTTGGCTTCTTTCCACAAATAGATTCATTTTTTTACGAAATCAACTAAGAATGTCTTTGCGGCGACTTTTCGCTAAGATACGCTGATCAATTTCTGTAGTAATCACCCCAGGCGAAGAGCTTCACAAAGTCTTACCAACAAATCTTATTGAAATTTTAAAATCTTTCATTGAAAAAAACGTCTAAATCGAATGAATAGTGTAGGCTAAAAATTGATTTGTCTACATAAACTTTTTTTGTCTCACTGTGTGTTGTCTACGTGAAGGAACTTGTCTGTGGGAGCGATATATTTAGTGCGAAAATGAATTAAGCAACGAGAGGGCATATTTCGCATTATTTTTACGAGATGCTTGTTTCATAGGAATTGTAAAGAAGAATGCATTATTATTATTAAAAAGTTCATCATAACAATTTCCCGACATTTCAGACTAGAAATATATCAGTTTTAATCACCACACTTCGTGAAATCACATTTTTGGTGCAAACTTATTTTAATACATTAAATATCATTTGCTGGTGAAAAACTGAGATAGAGTAAAATTATAAATTTATATTTGTGCTATTTTATGTGATAAAAAATATTGTGCATAAAATAGTTTCGAACTTTACGTATTATGAGTAGACCTAATATTTTGTGCGGAATCTGATAGAATTAAACTAGGAATTAAAAGAATTGAGCTTTGTCGAGAAATTGATTCGCGAATGAACAGGATCGATGTATTTAATTTTAAATAATTATATTACCTTGAAAAATATAAAATTTTCGAAAAACTCCACAATAGGTAGGGGGCCGTTCAAAAATGACGGCACATTGCCAGGGGGGGGGGGGGGCTGGTTTTGTGACGATGAAGATATATGAATTTTTTTTAGTAAGAAAAGAATTTTCAAACAGTTGAATTAAATGAAAAAACCAGTTTTTTACAAAATAGTTGAGTCCTTAACCAAATAGATGAATTTGCAATAAAAAAAGATCAATTTTAAAACAAATAGTTGAACTTTTAACTAAAAAAGACATTTTTTGTAACAATAATGGAATCATCAAACTTTCAGTTAAAAGCATTAATTTTTAGAAAAAAGACGAATTTTCAACAAAATAAATGAATTTTCTACGAAATAGTTGATTTTTCAACTTATAAAGAATACATTTTCAAATTAACGAATAAATTTGTAAGCAAAAAAAACGAACAAATTTTTAACATGAAAGTTAAATTTTCAACCGAAGAGGTCAATATTAAAAAAATGAATTTTTTAACAAAGTAGTTCAACTTTCCTCAAAATAGTTGAACTTACAAAAAAAGATTAAGTTTTAACGAAATAGTTCAATTTTCAACAAAAAAGATGAATTTTCCACCAAGAAAATTAATGTTCTATCAAAAAAGAGGAATTTAAAAAAAAATACATAAATTTTCCACAACATTGTTGAATTTTAAATTTTGTAAAAATTCTACTATTTGGTTAAAGATTGAACTATTTTGTTAAAAATTCTTTTTGTTTTAGTTTAAAATTATGTTTTCAACTGAAAATTGAACTAATCTATTTTTATCTGAAAATAATTAATCAGTTTTAGTGGAAAAATCAGGTATTAAATTTTTCATGGAAAATCCAACTACTTGAACTACTTTGTTAAACATTCATTTCCTTGGTTAGACTGAAAATTCAACTATTTCATATTTGGCTGAAAATTGATCATTAAGTAGTTAAAAATTTAACTACTTGGTTGAAAGTTGAACTTATTGGTTAAAAATTCAATTTATTAGTTGAAAATTCATTTCTTTGGTTACAAATTTACCTCTTTCTTTAAATTCGTTTCTTCGCTTCAAATTAATTTTTTCAACTGCAAGTTCAACTATTTAATTTTTCATTGAAAATTGATCGTTTTTAGTTAACATTTCAACTATTTGGTTGACAATTAAATTTTTTGTTGGAAATTTACTTTTTTGGGTTCAAAAACAACTATTTTGTAAAATATTGGTCTTTTGGTCTTAAAATTCAACTATTCCGTTGAAAATTCGTCTTTTTGGGTAGAAAAATGTATAATTTTGGTAAAAACTTGAAATTTTTGGTTGAAAATTCATATTTTCGTGTAGAAAATTCACTTGTTATGGACAGAATTCTCAACTTCAGCTTGGTGAAAAATTTAGTCGAAATTTTTTTTCTCTCTTGAATGAAAAATCATTTTTGGTTGAAAATTTATCTATTTTCTTAAAAATTTGATCTTTCTCGGTTAAAAGTGCAACTGTATGAATAAAGATAATTTTTTTTTGGTTAAGGATTCAATTATTTTGTGGAAAATTGGTCTATTTTGCATGTATTCCACTGTTTTTAATTTAAAATTAAAATCTTTTTTGGTTGTATATCAACTGTTATATTTATTGTTGGAAATTAATCTTTTTTGATTGAAAATTCAACTACTTGGTTGAAAGTTGAACTTTTTTGTTAAAGACTTTATTTGAAAAATTAAACTATTTTGTTCAATCTGCAATTGTTTTGGTTTAAGTTTGATTTTTTTGTTTGAGAATTCGACCAATTTGTTCAAAATTCACATTTACGGGTTTGATCTCGTATTTTTGGTTTAAAAATTCAACAAATTGTTCACATTTTTTTTCCTTCATGACTGAAAAATCTTTCTTGGTTAAAACTGAAACTATTTTGTTGCAAATTCGTCCCATTCGCTTGAAAGTTCAACTATTTGGTTGTAAATGCAACTGTTTAGTTGAAAATTATTCTTTTTTATTCCAATATTTCGTTGAAAATTCATCTTTCTTGGTTGAAAATCCATCTCCCCGGGTTTCAAAGTCGACTTTTTTGTACAAAATTCGAATTTTTAGCTTGACAACTCAACTCTTTCTTCTATTATTTCCCTATTTTCGTGAAAAATCAGGCTATTTTTCCTGTTTTGAGAGCTATCGTGTAAAGTCTGTTAAAATATTACGTTTGTATGTTTTGTGATTTATTTTAGGTGTTTGTAGAATAAAATCGAAGAAAAAATTTCTAATTAATAGGGGGGAGCGGTTGAAGAAGTTTTTAAAATATTGAGACGTAGTTTTTGAACAGCCCTTAGATTAAAAATTAAATTCTTTTATGGAATAAAAATATCTTACTTTTCTTCCCTTAAAAATTCCTTTTTTTCCCAATAAATTGTGTAATTTTCATGTAATTGACCCCCTCGTTTAGACTAGACTTGTAAGTGAAACGTAATTTGTTTGAGGAGAGAAAATCGTTAGTGAAAAAATAGGCTATATATACAGGTATAAGGTAATCTAGTTGTGCGTCGACAATTTAATTCGCCGTTGGAGCGTATAAAAATCTACTCGATGGGACGATAAGACTCTTTTTAACGCTTTTTTTAACGTGTTAAATACTGCTCGACGGTACACACATTATGATGTGTGGTGTTGAAAGCGGAAAAGAAATTAGCATTGTATCGAGAAAATATTGGTCTGAATATGGACAATACAACACTTTCCTGATTCAAAAAAATTTTTCTTGTCTCAAGAAAATGTACTTGATTACAGAAAATGTACTTGATTACAGAAAACGTAAGTTTCTTCATTCAAGTTCATTTTACGGATCAAAGAAAATTTTTTTTGGATCAAGAATATATTGTATCGTTCGTATTCACAGCAATATTTTCTTGATTTAATGCTAATTTCTATTCCGTGAATGTTTCAAGAATTTCAGAGTATCTCGTATCCTGATAATCATTGTCGAGCTTATTGGCGACG
This sequence comes from Andricus curvator, assembly GCA_932195095.1. Taxonomy (NCBI): domain Eukaryota; kingdom Metazoa; phylum Arthropoda; class Insecta; order Hymenoptera; family Cynipidae; genus Andricus; species Andricus curvator. The sequence goes on from CAKNYM010052449.1 coordinate 152,883, forward strand.
TACTCCTAATTATTAGTACGAATATCATACGTCTGAGATGGGAAAATATTATATATTTAGTAGAAATACCGATCTTTTTCAATGCATTGAATTTAATAGATAATTCAAGAGTATCAAAAATCTTAATGCGAGACTGTTTTTATTAAAACGCCTAGACACGCGATTGCGAAAAAAATCGATCCTTTCCAACCCGGCAGTAGAACGAAAGTGTACTTTCAAAAAATAGTGACAAGGACACACATGATGCATTAGAATCACAGAAAAAACAAGAAATTCATGTTTTTTCATTATGAGAGGAAATGAATGGGGATTCAGAGTGGGTCAAAATGACGAGAAAATATTCAAAATACGATTCTGACTAAAATTTTATAACTGGTTAGAAATTTATTCACTTTAATTGATAATACCTAAATTCTTAATAGATTTTCATGTTAGGTCTTTGTGAAGAAAGTCATTTTTCTGTATTACTGACTGTTATTTATATATAATCGATAAACAAACATTTTTAAGGTCCAAATTTATAGTTTATAGTAAATAAATAATTCGTTATTGACCATTTTTCTTGTTATAAATAGCAGTATAAAATGGTCAAATGAAATTGGATATTTATTAAGTCATTTAAATTTGAGAAATTTTCAAAACTTTCCTCTAGGAAAGACCACTCTGCAGTGGATGATTAATTAAAACTATTAATGGACGTAAAATAATTAATTAAAAATTTAATTAAGGTAATGATTTTACATATCTTTCATTAATGACTATCTACTTTAGAGAGGTTTCTCCCACTTTTTGATTGGAAATATATTTCATTTGTCTATTTAGTAATACTAACAAATGTAATTCTTATAAATAAATTGCATACAAAAATCTGAAATTCAAACAATTTTTGGCTATATTTTTTAGTATAGTATATTGTCATTTTTATTGTTATAAGCGAATTCTATGAATAAACGCGAAATTTTGACAATTTTTAATGAAGACATGAAAACAACAACTGGGTAAGTACCAATTTTTCGAAATTTGGTTTTTTAACGATTTCGAGTAATTTAGGACACTGTTTATCGATACACATTAGAAATATGTAAAAATCATTTTTTTATGCTCGAAAAAATAGATTTTAGAATTACGATAATGACAACTGGATAATAACCACTTGGGTTTTCCGCCATCAAGCACATAAAATAAAATCAATTTGATCGTGAAATTACGTTTTACTGTACTGAATTATCATTTTCAAGCCAAATGAAACTTGTTTTCAAAAAAAGTAGATACCTCGAAATTTTAAGAGTATTCAGATTACAAATTTGTAAATTAATTTTTTTTATAGCGATGACATTTGTCATGAAATGATAATGTAATGTACTGAAGTATTTCTAAAAAGTCAAATGACATAGGTTTCGGAACAAAGTTCGTGAAAATTAAAAAAATTGCTCGAATTAACAATATTTTTTTTTTAATTATAACTTTTTCAATGTTTACATTTGAATAAGCAAAAACTTAAATTGTTTCTAATGAATCCAGCATGAGAATTTACTTTTAATTTGGAAAAAGAATATTTCAAGTTGATAGAAAATTGTAGTTAGAATCGTATTTAAAACACGTTTTCGTTATTTTGTCCCACTGTTAGATTTCAAGTCTGAATCTTTTCTTCCTAAATTTGTTGTTTTTCCTGCTTTATGCAGACACACGAGGCAGGAATTAGTTTCTCAATCATAATGTCTCCATTCACTCGGATCTTAGGCGCTTGAAACAACCATCATTTTCAGCAATTTTCCCACGCGTGTCCATTTTCAAAATCCCATATAATATCGTTATGGTAAACATACGATCTTATATACATTCTACACTGGGGTAGTTCAAGAAAACTTTTTTTTCTCGAGGGCAAGGTTTCCCCTTTTTTCGGAGGATCGAGAAGAATGAAATTGCACTTTTTTTAAATGCATCAATGTTAAGGTGGGCCTTTCAAATTAGCATGGGATTTTAAATAGGAAAAGCTCAGTTTTCGAAAAATGGGGAAAAAACTACTTGCTATTAACTTTTCGTAAAGTTGAGTCACTTATCAAGAAATATTCAAGGAATCGTTTCCACTCCATAAGGTTTAAATTTGACGCCCACCACTTTGTATTGTGCCCGGAGTTTTGCCCTCTGGAGTGAAAAAAATTTTCGCAATGCATTTATGAACCACCCTATTCTACACACTTGCACGCACCATTCGAAGCGTTACGAGCTTACGTAGGTTTACTTTACATCTATACTTATAATACATACGATTTCCCATAATAAAATATTCCGATTCTCTATATCTTATTATGCCTAGGTCACACGGGAAAATTACCATATAGCTGCACGATAAGTAACCCGCGAATCGTGCAAACTTTGTCAGCAACATGAACACACGGCACACGACACTTAACAAATCCGCATAGTTATTTTATTTCCCTTTATATTCTAGATTCCACCAATCGTCTCGTTCCCATTTGGCCTTAGATGAGTGTCCGATGATCATACACAGAGCACTCATTTCTGTGTAACTTTGATATGCTACTTATACGCATGTAACGTCCTCTCTCAGTTCTTTCATGTCGACTTGTCCAAGTGACAAGGTTCCATCTCGGAGAGACCAAATGAAAAGGTGCCAACTCCCGCGGCGAGCTCTCACTGTGTTGGGAACATCAGCGCCCTCATTTTTGTAACACCTTTCCATTTGGTCTTTACGAGTTAGCACCTTTTTATTTGGTTTCTCCCAGATGGAACCTTTTCATTTGGACACGTCGATATGTCTCCAAGAATTTGAGAATTTCTGCAGAGGAGATTGCTAATGATTTATTAATCAGAGCTAAATTGGAATTGTTTTGTTGTTTCACTGCCTCTGCGATTTGAATCTTACCCTTGTTCCATGTCTTTTCCTCATTCCACTTCACACTTTATTAGCAACTTATTACGAAGGAAAAGAAATAAATACCGAGTCAGTCGTAATTTTAAAATTCGAACACCATTAGCATGTCCTTTTGCACAAACTCTTAGTTCCTCTCTTCCTATAGGTTCATTCTCGTTTTCACATCCTCTCATTCAGAAAAATTCTGAGTATTCTGACATCATTTACTCACTTGTATTCGTCAAACTTATATTTAACCGTGACCGATCTCGAAACAACGCAAATTTCCCGAAACTTGTATCGTTTTCCTAGTTTATCTATATAGGTGGAACGCATTTGGAAGGAATTTGTCATGATTCTTTCGTATTTCGCGAATTTGAGATACATATTCGCTATTGTATTTGATGTGGACTCGAAGTCCTTATGGAACGGTTCATTCTTCTTCCTCCTTAGAGCTGAACTTCCATTATACGACATGGAGGCCTCGGACTGTGTCTTCCTGAGTAGTCCGCAAGTGGTAATCAGAATTCGTCAGAATTCAGATCTTTGATTCACTTAACGAGAGATTTTCGTGATGTTTAGCTTTTCTTTGTGTTTAAATAGTTCGTGAGCCATTCGTCAACCATGTCGGCGTTTGTCTTCACCCAGTGGATGTTAAATCTGATTTTTTCCAAGCTTTGTTCCAGCATCCGCTGACCGCTTCCCACTTCCTTGTTTTTGAAAAACTCTGAGACCTGAAATTAGTTATGTTATGTAGAAAATGTAGAATAAGATCGTTGCTAGAAAACTGAGAATTTTGCAATAAGTGAAAATTGTGGATTTACCTCCTTGTAATCATACTGAGTGAAGAATTCAGAAGTAACCACATGAATGAGTCCACCCAGCGATAAAGAACCGTTTCCAAAAAGAGCGTGAATTTGAGGCCAAAATGCCTTCAAGTGTCTCCAGGCGAGGAACTTGCCTTCGGCATTTTTGGCAACTGATGCTATCACTGCTTCTACATCTTGTGTCCTGACTTTTTCCCTGTCAGAACTTTTCAACAGGTATCGTTGAAGCAACCAAGGATCGTTGGTTGCTCCAAGGGCTCGAAGCATAATCCGTTTTTCACTGGGAATTTGTGTTTTCTGATAAGTGTCCCAGCAGTAATTCCACTCACTTTGGCCTCCAAATTTGATTCCTGTATTTGATGGGATGTTAATATTGATTGTTTGAGGTAAATTAAAAATTGCATTATTCCATAATTGTTATAATTACCTGCGGCATACACCACATCACGAATGTTTGGGCTGATCCGATTTCCTTTAAACATCCAATTTTCAAATAGATTTGTCGCTGGTTGCACAACATCATCTAATTGTAATTCTACCGCAAACTGTAGGACGGAAATTCTCAGCAATCTGTGGAAATGAATTAATTGTATTTCAACATTACAACCAAGGAATTGCGAAAATATCTCCAAAGCTAGAAATAAATTCTTGTCGCTGCAACTTGAAATGCTAAATACCAATTTCAAAAAGGGAATTAGAAAGCAAGTTTCATCACTCTAGATTGATTCTATGAGTGTGTTGAGTATTACACTCACTTCTTTAAATGAGTACCCTCGTCGCTCCAACCAACGTATTTGGTAACTGGTCCCAGCAACTTTTTCAGAAAGGCAATGTACTTTTTAAATCCTGAGCTTTCACTGAGTTTCTGCTTCCACGAATGCAGATATCCTAAAGCTGTCGCCCAGGGGACATAATCCCTTTCGTTTAACAAGTACAAAGACAATTCCAATGGTACCGATGCATTTAGCTCTCCTGCTTCGCAAAGAGTGAAGACGTCATCCACTAAATTGGCACGATCTGCTGGAGTGAACTTCATATGATTGGTTAAGAGTGTTTTTATTATAGAAGTCCACATATCATCCGGATAGGTCACCCGGTAGAATCCTGTCTGATTAACGTTGCATTTTATGTACTCCACGTCTGGTGGAATCTCGAAGGTCACTACAAGGAAAAAAATTGTTGCTCTATTAGGATAACATCTTCGGGACTAATTTGCATAATATGGGGAATTCTATATATAAGATATAGCTCATCTGGATTTTACGATCTGTTTGGGGGTTTTAGTTTGCGGAAATGCCCAGTTTTGTGAGGATACCGAAAAAATGAATATGCATTTTTTTGGTATTTTTAATGATATACGTTATTTGTTCCGACTATTTACAAACTGTTTTACTCAGAATTTGTACAATAATGTTTGGAAATCAGATTGATTCCCTCACTAGATTACCTCATCAGATTTGCATAATTCGAAAAATTTAGTAGAATTTGAAATCCAAAATAGTTGTATGAAAGTTTTCATATGTTTGTGAAAACCTAATATAGATAATAAGGAATAGGAAGAATATAAGAATTGATTGTAAATGTTTTTGTTTTTTGATCGGACCATGTTAAAGGGTGGCGCCCACCCGCTCAATTTTTCCGCAGAATAGCATAGAGAAAACCCCCTTTTTATAAATATGAGTCTCCAATACGTAATTTTCAATAAAACGAGCGCAAATTGCGAATAATGCTTCATGCACAAATGAAAAAGTTAAATATATTTGTTCAATAACCATTATTTGTTTAAACTATTTTTAGCTGTTTGAACAATAATTTTTTCACATTTTTTCACAAATTAGCGATAATATAATAGCGACATGAACTAATTAGGATATATGACAATTCAAGATGGTTGATTTAGGTTGTTGTTCATTAAAAAAAGGGTTCATTGTTTAAATATGTAAATTTTGACTAGAATGAGGAGGGCCGATAAATGTAGTTTTTTAACCAATTTTCCAGCAAACTCTATTGCATACTGGTATATCTTGTATTTTTACTACTTAACCATAATTGTTTAAATAATTATTTTCGATTATTATATAAAAAATTCACACCTTCTCTAGGTAATATGAAGTAATTATCTTTAAACCGATAAACAACACGATGTATTCGCATTGCTGGAAATTCTTTAAACAAATTTGGTTTGTTAAGTGTAACTTTTGACTGGAATAAGGCAAAAAATGTAGTTTTTGTAAATTTTATAACAAAATGTTTTCAATTTTTATTAATTAGTTAATATTATTCAGAAAAAGTGTGGCTGTTTTGTCAGAAAAATTATTAACAAAAATGTAAATTGTATTAAAAATGATGGTGAATGGTAAAAATGCAGAAAAATACCAGAATTCAATGGACTTTTTGGAAAGTTTTTTTTTTAAATCCCATTTTTTCTGCTTTAAACAATGAATCACTTTTTAAACAATTAACAAAAAATTGGAACGACCCTATTGATCTATATGTTGCCTAATTAGTTCATGTCGTTGTTAAGATACCGATAATTTGTGGAAAAATGATTTTTTGAACAAATACAATTTTTTTAAACAAATACGTGGTATCTTTATATATCTCCATGAAATACAAAAACTACCAAAAAGATTATTAGGACCAATATACCCCAAAATAGTTGATCCTCGTGTAGTGGGTGGTTTTTGTGGCATTTTATAAGGGGTGGTTTAGGGGTGGAAAAAAAAGAACTCCGAATCTCAACTTGAATTTTCGATTTCTTGTTCCTTTTGGGTTGATAATAAAACACGTTGATGAAAAAATAAATCGAATAATATTTAGAGATCATTAATCGCGAGTTTTTCTGTTTTAACACAAACATTATTTTTTTCCTTTAAAAAAGCATTAATCATCTATTTAATTTAATGGAAAGTCTTTACTATACATTAAAATTATTGTTATGTTCAAAAAACCAATTCATATAATTATTTAATATTACTATTTGAAAAAAAATTATTTTATAAGAATTGTTTTTTTAAGAACATAATAATAATTTAAATGTGTATTAAAGACATCCCAGTATTTTTACATTATTATGTGACCGACCTCTTAAATAAAATACTGTCCAAATTATTTCTTAAAAAGTCGAAAATGCAAGTTCAGATTCAGAATTATTTTTTTCACGCCCCTAGAATAGGTGAATCAAAATAAAAAATCAGTATATAATTCACATTTGGGGAAGTAGTTTTTAGTGGTCACTGTTATTTGCACTAGTTCTATTAAAAATTATGTCTGCCAATCTCATATTTGTGAAAATGGGGTGTTTCCCATGTTATTCTTACAGGAAAATTGAGAAGGTGAATGGCTCCCTTTAATATTGTCTGATCAAAAACAAAAATACGTATACCCCAACATATATAAATAGAAAATTATTTTCTTTCCTGATATGAGATCATCATAAATATAAATAATTATTTGTCATGGATTTGTAAATATCATACCATTAGTCATATTCATCCAAATGCTGCTGATGTTCGTTGGTTCCTTATCCGTGTAGTAATTTAATGGAACATACCATTTGTAATTGAATGGTGATTTGGGTTCAAGAAGTTCAGTTTCATTTTCACGCGGAGATACTAAAAATCTTTTTTGGCTAGCTGTGATTGTGTTTCCTTCTCTTGTGATCGTAATAAGAGGAAAACCTGTTTGCTGGGTCCACGTGTCCATTATTGCCTAATAAAGTAAATAATTTACATAGGATGTCGTCAGACAAGGGGCAACATTTAGAAAAAGTATAAAGTATCCAGAAGAGAGAATACAAAACCAATTTAAAAAAAGTGCACAGTAGATATGAAGCTATCGTTTTTGTTGCACCGGTTTTCAATTGATACGAAAATCTGTATCAATATATTATGAAGAAATAAAAGACTGTTTCATCATATTGATAATCGAGATTTGATTTGAGATGCGTGGAGCGAATCGACAATCGAGTTTTCTTCCCTAGGCTAGAAAACTCGATTTTCGATCCACTCCACAGGCATCGAAAGTAGAATTTTCGATTCAGGTATTATAAAAAAGACTGTTACATTCTTGGCTAATTCTGTTGCAGAAATTAAAAGTATTGAACTGACCCTAAACGAAATTCAAAATAGCTTACCTTTACATCAAAGGTATGATTTGCATGTTTCGTGAAAACGGCCCACAAATCATTGGTATCAGCGCTTCCATACGCATGTTTATTCAGATAGTCATTGAGTCCACTTCTCAAAACATCTTCACAAAGAAAGTTTTCCAGCATGTAAAGAATTGAAGCACCCTTGTTGTAGCTTATGGTATCAAAAATGGCTTCGATTTCAGTGGGATCTTTAACCGTCACACTGATGGGATGACTACTGGCAAGACCATCTAGATCCAAAGCTGGTTGTATCTTATCCAAGATGAACTGATCCATCATGCTCCACTCAGGTGCGAGGTGGTTTACACCTTTGTACTCAAAGTAGCTGGCTGCTCCTTCGTTCAACCATAGATCATTCCACCACTTCATGGTCACCAGATTTCCGAACCATTGATGGGCAAGTTCGTGGGCTACAACAACAGCCACCCACTCGTGTGCAACTGTAGAGGTTTCATCAGGATCATAAAGAATTGATGTTTCTCTATAGGTGATGAGGCCCCAGTTCTCCATGGCACCAGCTGCGAAGTCCGGGATGGCTATCAAGTCTGAAAATGGATGATTTTGGCTAGATTCATGATGTATAATAAAGGATTAAAGTGAAATCAAAATCTTTGCATTGTATGTACCTTGTTTTGGTAGTGGATAATGGACACCAAAGAATGATTCAAAATAGTCCATTGCTCGAGCAGCTGTGCTAAGTGCATATTTCGCCTGCGAAAGCATAGCTTCTGCAGCATACACACTAACAGAAATATTTCTGCTCGTCATTTCGGATATCCTCTTGAAATCGCAAACAACAAAAGCCACCAGGTAGGTCGACATCTCCACAGATTCTTGAAAATCGTCCCGGAGCTGTAAATCAGATTGATTCTACTTCAGGCATATGTAGGGATTCTTTATAATTGATATTTTGTGATGATAATTAAACCTTTGATACTAGGTGTTTAATTATCAGATTCTATTATTAAGAGTCGATAACAATTATACCGAATGGAAATTTTATGTTACTCAAACTTGTTAGTTAGTTAGTAGTTTTTGTTTTCGCAATATTTTTCACTTACAAGTCCCGTTCCCATGTAAAATCCAGCATCTTCCGTATTCATTACAGGCATGTTACACAAAGCTATATGGAATCTGTCTCTGAATATGGAGACTTTGAACTTTGCCTTGAACTGCGGCTCGTCGAAACAAGGAAACGCAGAACGTGCGTATGTTGGTTCGAAATGCGTTGTTGCTAAATACCTAAAAGTGGTTTATATTAGTCAGAATTTTAGGTCAAAACAAGATAAGTGATTCTGAATTAAGTGACAATATCCTTTCTAAAAAAAGTGATGTTTCCAAATATCTTGGAAATATCGTTCACATTGATGTCAAAAACCTGATTGGCTTTTGAATGACTTGAAATTAATAATATTTATTACAGACATTTGACATTTAAAAATTAAATCCGCTGCTAACTTGCAATTTGTTTACAACTACTGCTAATTTATTTTGTGATCATTATTGTGGCGAACCTTGTTCTTGAAAATACAGATTTTAAATTATCTACTTCGATAACAGAATAAAGCTTAATTTCATTAAATAAAAAAAAGTATTCATTGTCATTAATTCTTTAATACTGATGGGTTGATTATCCGAATTTGTAGTGCTCACTAGATATTACATTCAGAAAAATATTTGTCTTGAAATTAAGAAACGGTTTCTTTAACAGTCTTTTTTTCATTAAACCAAAAATAACTTCAAAATGAAGAACATCATTTTAAATCGAAGAAAAATTTTCATTGGTTCAATGATCCATTTCTTTAACCCGAAGAAATTTATTTGAATTAAATTTATTTTTAACCAAAAATAACTTCAAACTGAAAAAATCATTCTAAATCAAAGACAAATTTTCATTGCAACAATAAACCATTTCTTTGAGCCAAAGAAATTTTTTCTCATGAAAAAAAATTTCTTTGGATCAAATTAAATTTTCTTTGATTGAGAGCTTATGAATAATTTTCGCTGATTCAAAAAATCTTTTTTCTAAGTGTAAGATTTCAAAGATGTCTGAAGGTTTCAAGAGATTTTCGAAGATATCTTTGGCTTTGAAAAGTTTAAAAAAATTTCGACGTAAACGATTTCAAAGGCTTTAACAGAATACGTATGAGTTTTTAAATACCGATTTAAGAAGATTTGAAAAGATTCTGAGAGATTTTAAGAGATATAAAGAGTTTTCCATGGCTTACAAAATATTTCGGATCATTTTGAGAGATTTTTAGGAATTACAAAGTATTTTAAAGATTGCAGTGATTTAAAAATTATTTTCAGTGATTTCATAGCACTTTTAAAAGGATTTCAAGTAACTTTAAAACATTTCAAAGGATTTCACAGATTTTCTAAGGATTATCGAAGTATTTCAAAACATTTCAACTTATTTTTAAAGATTTCGAGGGTTTTTATAGGATTTCAAGTAATTTCTAATCATTTTAAGGAATTTAAATGGATTTCTAGAGATTGCAAAATATTTTAAAATATTTAAATTCCGAATTATTTGAAAATAAATTATTTTAATTTCAAGAAGATTTCAAAAATTTTTAAACAAAATGTAAAAAAAAATTGAAACAATATGTTTATGAAAAATTTCAAGAAAAAAAAATGTTTTGAATATTCCTAGGAAAATTGAAAATAATTTTTTATTTTGAAAATTTAATTTTAAACTAATATTTAAAAAGTTTTTCAAAATTGTTAAAAAAAAATTTAGAAAAATGTAAGCCAATTTCGTTAATTTTACAGAATTAAAAAAATATATATTGAAAAGATTTGAAACAATTTCAAATATAATTCAAAATTTGAAAAGATTAGAAAAGATTAAAAAACCTGTAGATTTTTAAAGATTAAGAAAAATGTTGAAGCTTCTTAAGAATTAAGGAATTTTTCGAAAGAATAATTTTTTTAAAGATTCCTGGGATGATTTGAAATAATTTTTTGTTTTGAAAAATGAATTTTAAGCAAAAATTGAAAAAGATTTTAAAACATTTCAAATATTTCCAAAAATTTTGAAAAAGAATGTAGTTAAAAATTTTAAATGATTTTTTATTTTCTTTAATTGATTTTTAAAGAATTTTTTTTTTTGTGTTTCGAAAGATTTTTCAAACTTTTAAGGAAAAATTGGAATTTTAAAGCCTTTAAAATTTAAATTTAAATAATTTTAGAAGGTTTCAAAATTTTTCTAATATTCCTGGAAAATTTAAAAATGATTGTTAATTAAAAAAATTAATTTCAAGAGAAAATTTAAAAAATTAACATTTCAAAAGATTTCCAAAAGTGTGAACAAATAATTTGGAAGATTTTATTAAAAAATCTTTTTGAGAAATTTTCGAGATACTTTTTCGGCATATCTGAAATTTTCAAAAATGTTGTTGAATTTTTTTCCAGGAACCTAGGAAAATTATATTTATATGACCTAAAAATGAATAAACAAATAAACTTTGAAAATGCGTAGTATTTCGAAATTTTTATTTTGTATTGCAAATTATTTCTACCCTCAAATTAGAATTTGTTCGAAATTTTTGTTCTTTCTTGACTGCCAAATTTTTGTTGTTGAAAATTCAACTATTTTATTGAAAATTAGTATTTATGGTTCAAAAATTCATCTCTTTTTGTAGAAATGTAATATTTTTCGATTTAAAGTTAAAATAAAAATCTTTTTCATTGAAATATCTACTATAACATTTTTCGTTTAGAATTCATCTTTTTTCGTTAAAAATTTAACTACTTGTTTAAAAGTTAAATTTCATTGTTAAAAATTAATTTTTTTTTAGTTGAGGATTTATGATTTTAGTTGAAAATTCATCTGCTTGGTTGACAATGAAACTAGTTTCTTTGAAAGTCCGTCTTTTTTTGCAGTAAATTTAGATTCTGAATTGAAAATTCATCCTTTTGGTTGAAGTTCATCTGTTTTGGTTGAGGATTTAGAAATTTTTGGACGAGTTAAACTCTTTTTTATTCAAAATTTGAATCTTTTTTCATTAAAATATCAATTATACATTACATTTTTCGTTGGTAATTCATATTTTTTATTTAAAAATTAACATTTTTTGAAATTTTGATTTGACATCTGAAATATTCGAAAATATTTTCGATTTTTCTCAAGAATCTTAGAAAAATTGTATTTATATAACCTTAAAAACAAATAAACTTAAAAAATAAATGGTTCTTTAAGATTTTTTTATTGTATTAAATACTGTTTTTCCCCTCCAATACAAAAACTACACGAACGCGTATTATATTATGAATATTGATTTTTAATGATAAAATATTGATATTAACCTCTTTTCTCCTTCAGCTGTAACGTAACTACTGAGGTAAAATCCTTCAAGTTCGTTTTTTAATTTCGAAACAAATCTGAGATGGACTGTGTAATTCCCTTTCTTTCGAAATTTACTCTCCTCTAATTCCAAATAAACCTGCTGATGTTTTGGGTATTCGAGGAGCTTAGCAACCTTTAATCTGTGACCTTTACGATCCTGGACCATCTGGAACATTAATATGTTTTCAGATTTCAAGTCTATACACATAAAATATAATGCACAAATAATTAAATAATTTTATTTCCTTACCTTTTCATTTATTGTCAAATTTTTACTATGGAAGACGATAAAATTGGTCTCTTTGTCCACGAAGAACTCAATTGTGACTTGTCCTGTTTACGAACATAATACGATTAGATAAAAAATTATTTATCTTTAAATCGATGTGTCTAAATAACAAGGTTCCATCTCGGAGAGACCCAATGAAAAGGTGCTAGCTCGTAGAGATAAAATAAAAAGGTTCTAACTCGCGCGGCGAACTCTCGAAGCTTCAAAATCCCATATAAATTGTGAACATCAGCGTCCTGAACTCTGTAGCACCTTCCCAGTTGGTATCAACGAGTTAACACCTTTTCATTTGCTTTCTCCGAGATAAAACCTTGTCATTTGGACACGTCGAATTATTTTCAATGTCTTTAATGGTTTGTTGTTGGAAATACCTTTGACTTCCAGCGTCGTTAGGTTTGGATGGATAGTGATGATGTATCTAGTAGGATGTGCGAATGAGGGTAACCTTACGTTATTCCACGGGAATACCTACAAAAAATTAACAGTTATTAATTCTCTAAGTTTCTCATAAAAAAAACTATTTACGAATTCAAGGATTTAATCATATAAAAAGTATCACCAATCGCGGTAGCGAAACGTCGCACAGTGGGCTGAATCGGGAATTTACTATTTAAAATCACCTGAAGCCTATAATTCTTAAACGATTTTCAATTTTTTTGTTAGAAATGATCGCTCATGCACAAGAGAGAAAATGAGACATTTTTTAATTATTATTTTTTATCTTCAAATCAATAATCTAATTAATCTCATTCTCGACAAAAGTAAGTGTCGAAGTATCCAAAGAATATAAATAATTTACAGGATATCGAATCTAATTGTTATAAACAAATTATATTAACAAAATGTCAACATAGTGGAAATTTTGCTTGCAAAGTATCTTTGTAATATTTAGTAATTAAGATTAGTCACTCGATATCATTTGTTTATTTTATAAACAAATACAGAGTTTGGTCATTTATAGACAGAAAGTAATAGTTTTTTTCTCATCGTCTTCAAATTACATAAGTGCTCATGTTCAGTGACGAAGAATTGTCAACCGATATTATTCGTTTATGTTATAACCAAATTTTATGAACAAATGCATAGTTTGACCATTTATAGATAGAAAGTGATCGTTTTTCTTTCTAATCGTCTTCAAAGTGTCTTCAAAGTGGAGCAAGAATGAATTTGAAATGGATCCTGAAATTATTGAAATGATTGACAAGTACAACTTGGAAGCTAATTCTTTTAGAACATTATAAAATATTCTCAGTGATATCATTTTAAGGCAATAATAAAAAACGATCACTTTCTATCTATAAATGGTCAAACTATACATTTCTTCATAAAATTTGGTTATAACATAAACAAATAATATCGATTGACAATTCTTCGTCACTAAACATCACCGCTTATGTAATTTGAAGACGATTAGAAAGATAAAAGATCACTTTCTATCTATAAATGGTAAAAATGAGCAATTGTTTATAACAAAAACAAATAATATCGATTGAAAATTTTTCGTCACTAAACATCACCGCTTATGTAATTTGAAGACGATTACACGGAAAAAATTTATCCGTGAAGAAGTCACGAACTTGTAGCTAGGTCTCGGATACGAGATAAAAAAATGAAACATTAAATCCTTATTTCTATGAGAAATATATGGATAAATTTCGAAGTTTCTTACGAACAGTTCGAATTTCCTACGAACAGTTCCTGAAAATTTCAGACTGAAATAAAAAGAGGAAAAATTTTATTTGTGCGATTTAATTTTATATTAATTTATAAATTCGCAACTCAGAAGATTCGAACCTCAAACACTGCTGACTCACCAAGTTTCTAAACATAAACCAGGAGTGCGTAAACACGCGCAGCCATCGAGGCCAAACAAAATAGGTATTATAAAACTTCTAGCCACTCATCCGACGAGCTCGAGGCACACATACGAGCGCACACACGCACCGCGCGTGTGTGCGTGGGCCACGTACAGGGAGACTTAGTTTCGAGTTCCCAGATTCGTCAGGCAAGCTCGTGAGTGCTCTGAGAATCTTTTCCCAATCACTCGTAATATTTTTGTAATTATTCACGTAAACAAAAAGTGATGAACCGTTTTAGAATTTTCACATCGAGTTCGTCAATCTTTCTCAAAGTTCGTAGGCTATTTACGAAAATACATAAATATCCGATGAATTTTTCTCATATCCGAGACCTAGCTACTAGTTCGTGACTTTTTTACGGATAAATTTTTTCCGTGTAGAAAGATAAAAAATCACTTTCTATCTATAAATGGTCAAACTATGCATTTGTTCATAAAATTTGGTTATAACATAAACAAATAATATCGATTGACAATCCTTCGTCACTAAACATTACCACTCATGTAATTTTTTGACGATTAGAAAAAAACTATCAGTTTCTGTCTATAAATGACCAAACTATACATTTCTTTATAAAATTTGTTTATAAAATAAACAAATAATATCGAATTACCAATCTTAATCACTAAATATTACCACTCATATAATTTAAAGGTACTAAGAAAGAAAAACGATTACGCTCTGCCAATAAACGCCTAAACTATGCATTTGTTTACATAATTTGTTTATAAAATAAACAAATTATACTATACATCAAATTTTCATGATTTTACATGATCCGGTTGATAAAATCAAGCAATTTTAACTTACAAATATACTTTGCAAGCAAAATTTACAACATGTTGACATTTTATTAATATAATTTGTTTATAACAATTAGATTCGAAAGGGAAATGGCTTAATCGTATAATCATAATAATAATAATAATAATTTATATTGTTTAGATACTTGGACACTTATTTTCGTCGAGAATGAGATTAATTAAGTTATTGATTTGAAGATAAAAAATATTAATTAAAAAATGTCTCATTTTCGCTCTTTGTTTATTTATATAAAAAATAGAAATTTAAAAAAATTAAAAAATCTAATCCATAGGCGCTCTTTTGCAACTATCACTGATCACTTTTAACAAAAAAAAAATTGAAAATCGGTTAAGAATTCTAGGCTGTAGGTGATTTTGAATAGTAAATTCCCGATTCAGCCCACTGTGCGTCGTACAGTCGGGTGAAATAAAAGAACGAGGTTCAACATGACATTTAGAACGCAATTATGCACTAATTTCAGATTTTTTTTTAAATTTAAGCACTACATTTTTCAGAAAACGGTGAGAGTCGATTTTTCATTTTTTTTATCTATTTAATTTTTATATTAATGCAAACAGCAAACAAAATTTCGATTTTTTTAGATTCATTTTTTACCTCCCGGACAACATTTTTCTTATACTTATTTATACCCGAATTTTTCTGTCGAGAAATACCTGAATAATGCATTTTTTTATTAGACTTGTTTATAATAATAACAAAAACAATCTTGAAAGAAATTTCCATTCATTATAATACTGTTTCCATCTAAATTTCTTGCAATATAACTTAAAAAAACACAAAATCATGGAAAATTATAGAAAACACACTTTCAACAAATAATTTGTTTGAAAAATTGTTTCTTGTTTATTGTATCATAATATAATATCTTTAAGTAATGTAAATCTATGAAACGTAGGCGATTACAATTATTTTCCTATTATTGACGAGCACCGGAAACGTGGTTTCCAAATCGTCAATATTTGTGGGTTGTACAGTAGAATTTTGAACGGATTTTGATGTTTGTTTAAAAAGAAATTACCACAAGTCTTTCAGGTATAACGAGTGACTGGGTATATTTCACTACGATCAAACCAAAATTTCTTACTTAACAATAAATTTTAAACTTTTTTTCTCTCTAAATTTTCAGTGATACCATTCCTTTTAAGACTTTCAAACTCATTAAAAAAGGTCTAAAAAAATTTAGTGTTTGAAAAAAATAAAGTTTCAAGATTTGGTGGGAAAAACATTTAATGAAATGAAAATGGTTTACACAATGGCAAGATGTTTAAAAAAAATGTTACTGCTAAAATTCATCAAGAGTGTCATTAATTAACGCCTTAGACGAAAAATATTATTATATTAAATATTAAATATTATTATATTACAGTAAAAATAAAAAGTAAAAAAATTATGATTGTTTAAAAAAAATTTAAATAGTTTAAAAATATTTTCAAACTTGTCTCTCACAGAATACAAAAAATCACGTTGAGATGATTAGAAAAAATCACTTCTTTATCATAAATTGTACATGAAACTGCTATTTTTAATTTTCCGGGCACAATACAATGGGGTTGGGGCATTAAATAATTTACAATTTATGGGGTGGAAATTGTTGCTGGAAAATTTTCTGAGTAGTGACTTAATTTAATTTAAAAAAATTCATAACAAGTAGTATTTTTAACCATTTTTCCGAAAACTGAGCTTTTGCTATTTAAAATCCCATGTTAATTTCAAAAGCCCCGGGGAACGTTTTAATGATGACCGATTTGAAATAAAAGCAACGTGTAATTTATTTCATTATGAACCTCAAAAAATAAGGGAAGGGAGGGAGTCTTTCCCTATAGAGTGAAAAAAAACATTGAAAAAAAAGTTTCAGCGTCAATTGGTTTAGGCTACAAAGGTGACTGGAGGTAAAAATTTAATTTTTTTACCATCATTCAACAATAATGCATTTTTTATCCAAAATTTTTGCCTAATATTTGACCTAGGAATGTATGGCAGCATGTTTTCGATGGGTATTTTAGAAAAATACGATATCTTCATTAATTCAAATCAGTTAACATACTTTATGTTAAAAAATGTTTTTTGACACGGAATTTTCGATATTTTGAACAGATTTTAAAGAGAAATAATAAAATTATTGGTTCTTCAATTATTGTTCCAGTATGATGAAGGAGAAAAAGGTTCAAGAAAATAAAATACATTTCTATAAAATCTTCTAAAAAATGAATGATCAGTTAAGCGCAGTAAAACTATCTACCCATTTCATTTTGAATTAGGGAATAAATAAGTTTAATTTATTTAATTAATTTCAACGAACATTATCCAAAGAATTGATGTAATTTTTCAAATTCAGTAAATTAGTAATTTAATTTAAAGTAAAGAAATGTAGCGTACCTATGTTTTTTTAAATGATAAAAAACATGAATCCTACCAAAAACATCTGCGATGCAAAAAATCTGCTAAGTGTTTTTTTATAAAGTCCCCTAGAGAAAATTAAAAATTTTTTCTTTCAAAACCCATATCAGACATTATACAACTTTGCGAAGTTGAATGTTATAAGCAAAATGATTTAAATAAAATATTTCTGTGTTTGGGAGATTAATGGTATAATATAATTCCGCCAATTTATATAATGTCTAAAATGGAGTTTTAAAATTTATTTGAAAAGTCTCTAAATGATTCTTTAGAAAAAAAGTTTTCTCATATAATTTATCATAAATATTTTTTCCCAAATTACTTGTCCAACTTTTATTTCACAAATTATGTATAGTTATGCTTGGCAGATTTATTGCATGAGATATGTTTTTGCTGGGATCTCATAAACTATAGGAAATATAAACTATTAAGTGTTATTGATTTCCCATCATTTTCATAAATCTTTTTCCGGAAGATTATTTCACATCAAGTATTAATATCTAAAACAAAATTTTATAACCATGCATAAATCATATTAATTTACCTCGCCGTTCGTTGCGAGCGGTTCAGAGCCTTCCTCATCCTCGTCGATTTCCAGATTCGCTGGCTTTTCTCCAGCGCAAGGGCAGTCTGCGTAAATAATTATTTATTATTCAATGTATTTAATATTCTGATCTTTAAATAAATTGATGTGATGCCTATATTTCTAAAAAAATTTATACACTATATTCATGGGCGGCGACTTGGATTTTTTAGACGATGGAGTTTTGATATTTGCCCCCCCCCCCCCGCCACAACCTGCTGGTACCGAATAAATAAAACAAAATGAGTTTTCAAAAATCGAGTTGAACTTTTAACTGACCCGTTTAATTTGCAACTGACAAAGACGAGTTTTCAAGAATATACACGAATTTTTTACCAAATAATTGAATCTTTACCTAAAAAAAAATTTTTAACCAAATAGTTATATTTGTAACAAACAAAAATTGAATGGAAATTGAATAATTAAATTTGTAGTTAAAAACTAATCTTTAAACAAAAAAACAAATTTTCGCCAAAATAGTTAAATTTTCAGCTAAAGAGATCAATTTTCAACTAAAATGATGAATCTTTAACTCAAAAAATAGTTTTTTCAATAGAGGAGTTTAACTTTTAACCAAGTAGTCGAATTTTTGACCAAGAAGTTGAATTTTCAACCAAGAAGATTAATTTTCCTACCAAAAAGACGAATCTCCAACAACATACATGAATTTTCAACTAAAAATAATCAATTTTAAACCAAAAATGGAATAGATGAATTTGCAGTTGAAAAAATTAATTTTTAAACACAAAATTTAATTTTCAACAAAATTGTTCAACTTTTGAGGAAAACATTAATTTTTAGCGAAGAAGTTCAACTTTCAACCAAATAGTTGTATTGTCAATCAAATAGTTAAACTTTGAACAAAAAGAGATGCATTTTCCAAAAATGCAATAGTTAAGTTTTTAGTAAAAAAATTAATGTTTAACCAAAAAAAAAAAAGAATTTCATCAGAATAGTTAAATTTGCAATGAAAGAGATGTTCAACTTTAACCAAAAAAGATGAATTCTCAATGAAAAAAAGTAATAGTTGATATTTCAGCGAAGAAATATTTCAATTTTAAATACAAAATAGTTGAACTCTACCAAAAAAGACGAATTCTCAACAAAATACTTGAATTTTCAATTGAAAAAGATCAATTTTCAACCAAAAATGAAATAGTTAAATATTCAAATGAAAAAATTAATTTTCAACGAAAAAAAGATGACTTCTTGATAAAAAATGTAATAGTTGGAGAACAAATTTCAATTTCAAATCAATAACAGTTGAATTGAACCAAAAAACGAATTGTCAATCAAGAACGATTCTTCAGACAAGAGAAAAAAATATAAACCAAATTGCGGAAATTTCAAGCTAAAAGGGCAAATTTGCTACAAAACTATAGAATTTTCAACTTGAAAATAAGAACTTTTAATAGAAACTTAATTCTTAACTAAAAAGTTAAATTTTCTATTAAAATATTTAAATTTCCAACCCAATTAGACGAATTTTCAACAAAATAGTTCAATTTTCAGCCGAATAGTATGCTTTTCTATCAAAATTCTTAAATTTTGATAAAAATAATTACACTTTCCATGAAAAAAGATGGATTCTCAACTAATAATAGTTGGATTTTCAGCCAAAGAGATGAATTTTTAACTAAAATGATAAATCTTCAACAATTCAATTAAATCGTCAAATTTTTTGACGTTAATTATAAAATTCCTGGAAAATATTATTGAATGTTATTTTATCCTCTTTTCACTGGTTGTAATTGAAAATTTTAATATTTTAAATCGGAAGAAAATTAAAGTTCTTCAGATAAAAGCCACCTTTTCCTTCATATCGGAAAAATAAAAAAATTATAATGCAAAATTAGTGATATTACTCGCCATTAAACATCTCGCCATTTAGTTTTGCTTCAAATTTAGGACAAATCATGAAGCAATTAAAAATTGTGCAAAATGAGTTCCTTATTTTATTCATTTGTGACTGAAATATTTTTATTATGCTCTGAGGAAAAATTAAAATGGCTCATTGTTTCTAAAATTCATAATTTCATTAAAAAATAGGTTTTTGATATACTTCACTATCTTGTGATATACTTTTGACAAATTCGATTTCCAATCCGGCCAAATTTCGAAAAAAAAAAAATTCTTGAAACTAGATTTTTTCAAAAACCTCACTTTTAGACATTTTAAGTTTTTTGAGAAATATGTGGCCATGCCACGCTGAAAAAACCAGTTCTCGTCAGATCACTGAAGTTAAGCAGCGTTGGGCGCGGTTAGTACTTGGAGGGGTGACCATTCGAGAATACTGTGTGCTGTTGGCATATTATGGGTGTGGTGAGCCCAAACTTGTAGTTATTTATAACTACAAGAAAACTATCCACCTAGAAACACTACCCGAATCGGGTAGTGTCACGCCTACCCTGAAAGGGAAATGGCTTAATGGTATATTAATGGTATGTGGTAATATGTACTACCACTGCTTCACATTGGAAACAATTCTTTTTGAGAAATTGAATTTTCGCATTTTTATTTTAGACAACGTAAGGTACAAAAAGATATTCAGACAAAAGTTCACACATTTAGAAAAGTTCTACAAACTATACCTTTTTACGAGAAAAAATCAGAAATAATATTAAAAAAAATTTCCCGCCCTTAAATATATTTTAGCCCGTATAAAACTGACAGGATACCTTTTTTTGTACTAGCAGAAACTTTATCAAAATATTGAAAAAAATAAAAAAAGGTGAATTTTTTTTCAAATAATTTTCGATTTTTTTCTCGTAAACAGTGCAAGATATCACAAAAGAGAAAGAAGTATTTTTTTAGAACTTTTCTAGATGTGTGGACTTTTATCTGAAATTCGATTTTTCAAAAATTCATTTTTTCAATATGAAGTAGTGGTTTATATATTCAGTGCATATTATCACCTATTTTTGAAACAAACATTAAAATTTTTTAAATTGTTGCTTTAGAGAAAATCTAATTTTTAATTTTTTAGAAAAACAGCTTCCATTTTGTAATTTTTAAAATCCTTCAAATTTTTGTGAGTTCAATTAAAATAACAAGAATTCTCACGTCAAGTAAAAAAAGAAAATGCTGAATACCCATGCTCATTCCGAAAATACTACATTAAAATTTTTGTGTCTAACTGTAAAATACGTGTTTCTTTATTTTCACCATGGAATGATATATCTAAATACTAAATCATTCTGACACCCTCAGCTGGACCTCTCTGGCTGATTGGAAATGGAATTGGTCTAATATGAATAAAAGACGGTTTTTTCAGTTTTTATATAATAATATATGTGTTTTGAATTTGAATCATGAATCGACTATAACAGCTGTAAAATTGATAATACAAATGAGAAATCATAGCTTAACAAATAATTCAATTTTAACAATAAATAAATTCCATCATATAAACAATTACTTTAAAAATGAAACTATTGATATCCAAAACTGTTTATTATTTCAGGGATTTTTACAAATAAAGAAGAAGACAAAAATTTATTATTATGTAATGTATTTATATGTATATTTCAAGTTATTTGAAACAAAAATATTTATCTTATTTTTATTATCAACTTTCCAGCACTTATACACAACTCACGAATAGTATCTGTGTACTAAACTTCAGAAGAATATATTTTACATTAATAATAATCAAATGAGGTAGTTATCATACAATATTTTAATGCGAAATGTCAAGAAGATATTCGAGAAAGGAATAAGAAAATTAAATATGACTCAGAGCACCACAAATTTTTGGCTCGGCACTGGTCGTTTCTCACAAGCGGTAAGGATTTTCCTGGTTAGTATATAAGGATCATTTCGGTCGATATGCTCAGCGTGCGATATTCTGTGTTAGCAGACTGTGTTGTATGTTCTAGTGTTAAGGTTTGGATGGAATGGAACGGACAATTTTAATTAATTTTAATTAATTCCAATTAAATTTGTCAATCAGGTTTCTGTGCATCCGTCCGTTGTACTTTTTTCCAAGGAGGGGAAATTATCAGAAGTGAAGCAGAGGAAATGAGTGAAGCGGAAGTGAGGGGAAATAAGGGGTGGGAGAGTGTGGGGAAACGAGGGAAGGGGAAGTGAGAGGATATGAGGGAAGGGGAAGTGAGGGGAAATTCAAGGATGAAAACTAGTGTAAGTAAGGGAAAATGAGGCGAGGTTTAGTAGGGAAATTGTGGAGAAATGAGGAAAGGGGAAGGAGGGGTAGTGAGAGTTGGGGAAGGGAAGTAGGGGAAGGGAAGTGTCAGCTTGGGAAGCAAGAGGGTGGGGGAAGTAGCGGATGAAGAATTTGTATGGGGGGTGCCTTCTTTGTCTAATTTTTATAACATTTTGGTGACCGTCCAAGAGTCCCAGACGGAGTCCTATAATTTTTATAGGAAAAATTTTTCGTACAAAGTTTTTGAAAGTAGGTTTAGAGAATAAAAATTAGACAGTCAAGATGCAGAAGCGAATATTTCAAAGCAAAATTAATTCTCTAATTATAAATATCTTGAAATTTTGGATATATAATTTGAATGTAAGGTTTGAAGTACTCATTAGGTGTAGAGAAATTTCAACTAACCATTCTGTGGTCCCGCAAATGCAATAATGAGTGATATGGCGAAGAGAATCGCAAAAACAATGGTGGCGATGCAAAGCGCTCTCTTTTGTGAACAAACGGCGACTCCGTTGTGTTCATATATGCTGCGTTTGTGCAACCCTGTGTTACTGTCTCCTAAAACAAAAAGTGTTCTACATTAGTGAAATTTCTAAAAATAAAATAAAGAAGCCACACTCACAATCAGAAACAATTTTTTTCATTCAACAAAATCGTTTGGTAGACTGCATTTGGTTGATTAAAAAATACGTTTAGTAGAATGAATAAAATTTCTGTTAATTTGTAAATTTCTTTTCATTTCATCAACTAAAGCTTTTGGTTGATTCTTTTTATTATTCTAACCAAATATTTTCAACCAGATTATTTATATTAAGTTAAAACAATTAAAAATTTTGGCGATGTCAAATAAATTTTACTATATGTCACACCCGTATCCAAGATGGACAAAGTTTCATGAAAATTGATTCAAAAGCTGGCCTAATAGGATGTTTTTCTATTGTTTGTAGGTTTCAAAAATTCTTTGCCGATTTAAACAATGAAGTTATCTTGCTGGCCAGGGTATTGATCAATTTTTTATGGTAAATATTGAATAGTGTCCATTATTGGTCTATTATTTTTGGAAAAACGAGAAAAAATCTGCCTCAGCCCGGATGTGAACCGGGAACGCCACTATGCATGAGTGGAGCGTTAACCAATTACGCTATCAAAGCTGTATCAGATAATTTCTTGTTTCTTGTATATCACGTGGCGACGCAAGTTTGCATTTATTTACACTGTAAAACTTTTTAAATAAAGGTTTCAACGCATTTTTTTTAAAACAAAGTATATATTAGGGTGGTCCAAATTTATACCTGTAAAAATTCGGCTTTCGATTTTTCGTGATCGATCGTCCTCAATTTGTTCATTTTTCGAAAAAAGAAATTTCTGATTTTTTTTTCAAATCGTTCAACTTCAACCCATGCCCCCGGGCTTTCGAAAATAATATTATGTTTGAAATGGGAAAAGCTCGGTTTTCGAAAAAATGGAAAAAATAAGTAATACTTGTTATTAAATTTTTTTTTATTGATGTAAAGATTATTCACCTTTCTCAGGAATTTTCAAGGAATAAATTTCACCCAATAATATTTTATTTAGCCTCTCTCCCCAAATCCCTTTTTTTCACGGAAAATGCCCCAAAAAATGCAAAGTGGCAGTTTTACGTAAAACTCGTGCTAAAGCCGGTATTTTTGGAACTTTTGAATTATTTTCATTTGATAAGAGAGAAGTTTCCAAGTATTTTTAACTACTTTTGAATTGTTCAAATAATAATTATTTGTTTAAATAATTTGTTTGCCTGTAAATCGTGAGAAGTTATTATTCTTTGGGGATTAATAATACAGTTGATGAATCTCAAGAGTACTAATTTTCATTTAACATTTTGTCAATTTTTTTAAGAAACATTTTTTTCCCTGTAAATTGTAAAAAGTTATTATTTTCTGGAATTAATGGTACAATTAACGAATTTTGAGAGAAACAAATTTTTTCCTTTGTAAATCTTGAAAAAGTTATTACTTTCTGGAATTAATGAGGCTGTTAATGAATGCTAAGATATATTTGCGAAGGACTGTTTGAATAATTTAAACAATTTTTATTTGTTTAAACATTTTTTTCCTTTGTAAGTCTCGAAAAATACTATTTTCTAGAATGAATAGCAGTATTGTAAAACGCAGTATGCAATTATTTAAACAATTCATAATAACTCACTATGTTTCTTATTTTTCTGTATTTTTCTATTTAAAAAATTATACCTTTATTTTTAAAACAATAATCATTCATTATGTTGCTTATTATTCAGTATTTTTTTATTCCAGAAATTATACCCTAATTTTTTAAAGAATAATCATTTTTACATTCTCATTAGAGAAGACTTTTTTTGATAAAAAAACAAATTAACAGAGTTGTAGCAGTTACAAAATTAAAAAAAAAGAAAATGAAAATTTCAAGCCAAGCAACGCAAGATATGAAAGAAAGCAAAGAGGAGAAAAACGTTGCTTTTTAAACACCCTACAAGATTGTCACAACAACTTTTTGAATTTTCTTGAAAAATCAATAATTCAAATTTTGATCGCACAAAAAAATAATGAAAAATCAAAAATTTCATTTTGCGGTCAAACTACACAAGATACGAAAAAAGTTGAATGAACAAAAATTGTGCAATCAACAAAGATCTACAAATTTATTGATAATAATATTTTTATAGGATTTTTTTATATATTTATATTATTTTTGTATCAATTCGTAAAAAACAGCATTAAAAATAAAAAATTTAATTTTTGGACAAACGACACAAACTATGAAAAAAATGAATTGTCTGAAGTTGCTTATCCAAAAAAGAGCTACAATTTTGTCATTAGTAATTTTTTTGATAGGACTCGTACTTCTTGTTTTAATCGTGAAAAATAAGATTAAAGATAAAAAAATTACATTTTTTGGAAAACGACATAAAGTACGAAAAAAATTAATAGACAAAAGTTTTTCACACAAAAAGGATCTGCAAATTTGTTATGAATAACTTTTAGATAGAATAAGTAGATTTTCTTTTAATCGTGATAAACAAGATTAAAAATAAAAAAATTTAACTTTTGGAAAAATGACACGAAATGATAAAAAATGAAAAGACAAAAGTTTTTCAACCAAAAAAAATCTACAAATTTTTCATAAACTTTTGTTATAATGTTGTTGTATTTTATTACTTTCCCTTTTACGGGTTTGAGGGCTCCGTTCCCTTTACATCTTTTACAATTTCACTTAACCACTATGCCTTATGCTTATCTTAACCTTTAATCGCTTCGCCTCCTTATTATTTACAAGTTCTTAAATATTATCTTACTAGCTATTAACTATTATCTAGCAAGTGAGCGGGAGCTTCCAGGGCTTCCGTTTCCTCAACAACTAATTTTCCTTCTACATATTTCAATTTTGTTTTTCTCCTCCCCCATGCATTCTCTCTTTCCTTTTCTCTTATAAGCTCTTCACCCACTTTTCCCCTTGTCCACAACCGCTCAGTATCCACCTAACTTTATCTACCACGCTCTTTCCCCCTTCCTCTTCCCCTCCAACACGTGCTCCCACCATTTACTTTCATAACCATACACCCTACACATTTTCATTTCTTCACTCATCCAGTATTTACACTCACTTATGCCTTCTCCCATTCTGAGACGTATCATCCTGGACCACCTGCACTCCTTTTCCAATTTCACTACATATTCTGGGACCCCTT
This sequence comes from Andricus curvator, assembly GCA_932195095.1. Taxonomy (NCBI): domain Eukaryota; kingdom Metazoa; phylum Arthropoda; class Insecta; order Hymenoptera; family Cynipidae; genus Andricus; species Andricus curvator. The sequence continues at coordinate 178,907 of CAKNYM010052449.1, forward strand.
CCATCTTGATGAATCTATATCATTTATTATATTTTGACTCCATAATCTTTTCTCACCTCTTCTCCTCCTGCTTCTTACTCATTTCCCCCTCTACTACCTGCCACTCGCTTCCCTCGCCACACATTCTCCATTCTCTTCTAACTTGCTATCTCTCCTCCTCCCATCTTGAATGTCCCGTGTTTCCTCTCCTCTCTCTATCTAATATTTCCTGCAGGCATGCTTGTGCAACTTTGCTACCCTTACCACTCTTAAGTTTCTCTTCGAAATTCCAGACCCTTTTCCTCTGGCTTATCACCAATTTCTCTCTCCCTGTTTCTTCTCTCAACATATAACCTGGACAGTTCCAGCTCACTCCCATAACCCATTTCAGAAACCTCTCTTGCATGTTTTCTACCTTTTTGTACTCCTTCCATCCCCAAATTTCCACTCCATAACACATCACTGACCATACCAGTGAATCAAATAGCCATACTCTCATCTTCCAGTCTTCTTTGAATGTTTTTTTTTCCAATAACCCACACTTGACCCATCACCTTACTCGCACTTTCCATCCTTTTTTCACCTGAAGATCATTTCCACCACCCGCTTCGAACCAGAATCCTAAATAACAAAATTCCTCTACCATTTCCACCATTTCCCCATTTATCTTCCATCCATACTTTACTTCATTCTTTCTCTTCCTGAAACATACTATCTTTTTCTTCGTCAGATTAATTGTCAGGTTTTTTCTCTCTCACATACTTTTCGAATCCTTTCATTAGCAAGTTCATTCCACTTTCATTCTCTGCCAGAAGCACCACATCGTCCGCGTACGCTAGCAAGTATATCATTTTATTTCCTAAAACTGTCCCCACTTTACCTTTCTTTTCCTTTCTCTCTTCTAGGTTTGCTCACAATATGCTAAACAACAACGGACTTAGCGGGCACCCTTTCCTGAGACCCCTCCCTGTCCAGAACTCCTCTCTTTTCTGTTTCCCGAACCTCACCCTTGTCTTCGTATCCGAAAAGACCTCTTTTATCCTCTTAATCAGCTCTTCATTCAGCTTCCTTTCTTTCATTGCCTTCCACAAAACTTTCCTATTCACCAAGTCGAAAGCTGCCTTAAAATTTACGAAGAGAGCGACCAGTTTTCCTTTTTTTTCTGTCCCAGGTTCCTGTTGACTAGATAATTTAGAACGAAAATGTTATCCACTATCCCCATCCCCTTCCTGAATCCTGTTTGTTTGTGTGGAATACTTCCTTTCTCATCTACCTGTTCTTCTAGTCTCTTCCGAAGCACCTCTGCGTAAATCTTATACGTTACTGGCATGAAAGTGATTCCTCTATAATCTTCCACATTTCTACCCCCCCCCCTTTCTTTAATGAAGGAGCTACCAAACCTGTTCTCCACTCCTTCGGCCATCCTTCCCCTCTACATACTCTATTACATACTTCCCAGATCTCTTCTCTAACCCTTCTTACGCCAAATTTCAACGCTTCTTTCTCCATCCCATCCCATCATCTCCTGTCGCCTTATTTCTTTTTAACTTCTCAATTGCTTGATTCACCTCCTCTCTGGTCACCTCATTCCCATCTTCCATTCCTCCCTCCTTGATCTTTCTACCATCCCCCCTCACCTTGCTATCCATCCCTCCTAGCAATTTCTTGAAATATACCGACCATTCATCCATACTTATATCTTTATTAATTCCTTTCGATCCACTCCTTTCTCTATTGATCACCTCCCATTCTCTTCCTTCCTTTATTGCTTTCTCTACCTCCTCCATGTACCTCACCTTCTTCTCCTGTCGTTTTACATCCAGTAATTTCTCGTGTTCCCTTTTTCTTTTATTATACTCCTTTCTGTCTATCTCTCCTCTACTCCAATGTTTTAACGATAAATTTATACGCTCTTTACTTTCTACACATTCCACATTCCACATTCCACCATCCTCTCTTCCCCCTTCTTTCTCCCTCACTTGGCCTAATTTCTTCCACTATCTTCTCTATCCTTCCCCTCATCTTACACAACATCTCATCCACGCGCCCCCCATCTTCAATCAAAACATTCTATTCTTGCATTCTTTCCGAATATTCTCTTAGCTTATCAACTACCCATTTGCCTATCTTTGCTTTTTTCCCTGTAGCTCCTTCCCTCTTCCTTCCCTCTCTTCTCCAATTCCCGCATTTTAACGTTGCAATGACCGGGAAGTATTCTGACCCTATTTCGTTCCCTACTTCCATTCTTTCTAACATCCTCCTTATCCTTTTCTTGATCAGAATGTAGTGAATCACTGTTTCCCCTTTTCCTGCAAACGTAATCTCGCCTTCCTCATCCCCTTCCGAGTTCCCATTACAAATGAACCATCCTGTTTCTGCTAGGATTTTCAACAGAGCCCTACCCTCCTGGTCCACCTGTTTGTATTTCGATTTCCACCTAAAAGTTTCACTCTCTTCATCCCATATTTCCCCTCCCTGTTCCCCTATCCAAGCATTCAGATCACCTCCTATCAACACCAATTCATCATCCTTTTTCGCCACCCATTTCCTAATCACCCTTCAACCTTATTCTTCTCCCCTTCTCCTGTAAATGTTAACTATCCTCACCTTTCTTCTTCATATCTTCACCATTCTCGTCATTACTCCACCTGTTTCCTCAAATCCCATTTCTATTCTCTTTTCTCCCACTAATTTATTCCTTACTCCTGACACCATACCCCCTTTATTTCTTCCCTTTACCTTCTCTTTCTCTGCCTCTCGCATCTGCCACATATATCCCTTGGGTAACTTCCTCTTCACCCTACTCCAATCCTTGTCATCTACCCAGGTTTCACTCAACATCACTACATTCCATTTCTTCACCTCTTTCCAGAATCCTTCATCTTTATTCATTAGCCCTGATACGTTCCAAAATGCTATTTTTACTTCTTTCTTCCTTCTTTCGTCTTTACGTACCCTTCCTACTTTTGTGGCAACCCCGTCGCTCCGCCTACTTCTCCTTCTTTCCTTTCACCCTCTACTGTTTCCAATACCTCCTCCCTACTATCCCTAGTCTCCGCTTCTTCCCCTCGTCGCCATGGACCCTCCTTATACACTTCACTTAATTTTTCTTTCTCATCATCCCATATCCACACATTCCCATTTATCCACATCCTCTCTTTTCCCATCCATACCATGTTCCCTTTTACTCTTTTCCTCCATGCTCTCTGTTTCATCATGAACTTTCTTCTTCTTCCATTCCACGTCATACCACACAACTCCTTCACTACACTCACATCCCTTACAACCTTTCACCTCAATCACACCTCCACGCCCGTCGCCAAAATCAAAAAAGATAGCACAGAAAAAACGCGTACTTTACCATTCGGTACCGGAAACGGAAGCCATAAACTTTTGTTATAAAAATATATTAAAAATAAAAAATAACCTTTTTGGAAAAAGGACACAAAATTCAATAAAATGTTTGATAACAAAATTGTTTTCTTCTTATAGGATGCGCAATTTTTTTCAATTATGAAAACAAGACAATTAAAACACGTATGTTTCAATACCAATGCATATTATGAATTGTAATAATATAAATTTATTGAATTGATACATTGTTCAGGGTAGCTGAGAATAAAATTTAATGCAAAATAAGAAACAAATAATAAAGTAATCATGAAAAATCAAATCTTTACTTTATATTGCAATATCTGAATAAGCAATCGCAGGCCGAGGTACATAAATAAATGTAATATACATTTTATATGAAGGTGTTGAACATAATGTAGAAAAGTTCACATTTTGGACAAAATCGAGTGTGAAGCACGAGATACGTGATAAGAATGTGTTCCTTAAAGCCGAAGGAACTTTAACAAAAGAGAATTCACAATCACCAAATTACAGTGGCCGATGCCCTAGGCGCGATCAAACTTGCGATGGGAAAAATGATATAAATAGAAATTGCTTAAGGAATCGGAAAAAATTTCAAACATAAAATAATACCGATGAGATTCATCAACTGTATCATTTATCCCGCGTAATAATAATTTTTCACGATTCACAGGGAAAAGAAAATAGTTTAAACAAATGAAAATTGTTTACACCATCAAAAATTAGTTCAAAATACTTGAAACTTATCATTTATCGAATCAAAATGATTAATTAAAAAAAAATACCATCTGTAGTATCAATTTGACATAAAACTGCTATTTTTTATTTTTTGGGGCATAGTCTGGGCATGATATAAGGGAGTTGGGACGGTCAAAATCCAAAGTTATTGGGTGGAGATTATTCCTTGAACATTTCTCAAGAGGTAACCGATCTTTAATTTACAAAAAGTTAATAACAAGTACTTATTTTTTCCATTTGTTCGAAAACCGAACTAATGGAGGGGAGGGGGTGATTGATCACCAAAAATCGAATTTTTGGACCACCCAACTATACATCTTCTTATACCATCTTAATTCTGGAAATAAAATGTCGATTATAAATAAAGAGTTGCAGTACAGAACTAGATAACCAACATTTTTTCCGAAAGTGGGCTTCTTGCATAAAAAATTCTTAACAAATCTAATAAATGTTTTGTTAAAAGGATTTGATCGACATTTCATTTCTAGTATAGTCATCAAAAGATGGGTACGTATTTCAAAACAAGATAATTCACTCTTTGTACCTGTCTCCCATCTTATCTTTTTTTTTAATTTCCTAACCTCTTACTTTTCTTAAAACATTTTTCTGACCATATTTCTTTTCGTAAAAGTTTTTAATGCAGTAAAACAGTAGAATACTTCTTTAAGAAACAAGCCCTTAAATAAAACTATTTGCCACTTTTCCGCACCTTTGAAAAAAACACTTTTATGAGGTTTTATGTTCACTTAAATTTTTGCCTTGTGATCAGAAATAATATTTCTTAAAATTATTATCGTTGATTTATGAAGAAACAAATTCCTTTCTTCTTTTTATAGACCTTTCAGCGAAAAATGGTCTGTTTCAGTGCGATACCGTCACACCAAATCTTTATTTTCCCGGAACAGAATAATTTTTTTGCATGAAAACTTTTTTATTTTTATTCATCCGCCCCATATCTTGAGAGCAAGATTTGATTATTGTTAAAAATTGTAAAATATATTTTTAGTCGGATATCCAATGAGGATTTTCAAACACCGTAAAAATTCGAACCTTCAAATTCTTGAATGATTTAATCGGCATTGGTTAACTTTTTCTGATTAAACTTATTTTCTCCCAATTTAGTAACTCAATATCTCGGGAGCGAGTTTTTATTTTTTGTTTAAATTGACAATTCTCGGAATTGGATAATTTTTTTAAACATTCTTTTTTGGCGTCAATTTAGAAACACTTCAGCTCGGGAGTAAGTTTTTATCTTTTATTTTAACTTAAAATTGCTTATTTTATCGTGATCCGCAACCAAGTCTGTTCCATTTTTTGGTTCCTGTCACTTTGATATTGTAAACTTCCACATTCTATTTCTCGGAATTGTATAATTTTTTTTAATCATGCTTTTTGGCTTCAATTTTGAAACACTTCAGCTCGCGAGTAAACTTTCGTTTAAACTTTAAATAATGATTTCAATTTTACAGAATGTTATTTCTCTCTCCTGAAAAAGTCCCATTTCGTTGCTTATCTAGTTCTGTACTGCAACCCTACAAATGGTTTTATTTTATTTAATAATACATCAAATATTTCTAAACATGTTGCATCAAAAAACTCTATCTAGACTTCATTCAAATTCGATTTCATGTTCATGTTCAATGTGCACATGTTATCTACAGCAATTTTAAAAAAAGGTCATCGGTGTCGTTCAGAAAAATTTTTACGATCTATTTTACTATCAGGGAGATGTTCTGGAAGAGCAGTTTCATGATGACATACGACTTGCTGCAGCTAGGTATTGCAGATGCCATGCATGAAAATATATACGATAAAATTTTTGATTAAAAGAAATTGATAGTTTGAATTATATATAATATATATCATTTTTTCATTTATTCATTCAGTCAGCATGACATTGGGGTGCCCAAAAAAATATGTTGTTAAATTCTACAAACACTACATCCTAAATTTCTTACTTTTGGTGGAAAACTACTGCCATTATTTTCTTTATCAATTTAATTGCATCAAATTTGTAATTGCTGAAAATAAGGCTTGATATAAAATTACAGGTAAAATACATTTTGAAGTACTATATGAATCTATAAACTATAAAAAATATGTATTTTTGTTGTATTTTGAAATTTAAGATTTTTTTATGTTACCAGTAGAAAAAGTCCCGTGCATATTATTCCAGGAAAAAAAATGTTTAGGGGCCATTTCAGGTCATTAATTGTAATAGAATCACAAATTTCAGGGCTTATTCCTCAATAAATTAGAAATACTTTTTAGGTGTGAAACAATTTTTTACCCTTAAATTTGTATTTAAAAAATGTTTAAACTAAGAAAATTCATTTCCAGACCTAAAAGGACCTAGCGAAACCTTTAAACAAGATTTTGAAAATAAAAGAATATTTTTGCCACGATTTTTTCACCAAAAGCAAGGAATATGGGTGGTAGCTTTCGCAAAATTCAAAATCACACTTCTTTTTGGGCACCCTAGTTTGACGTCTTATAAAATTCTCTTCAACATGAAGAAGTTCCCCTTGCATGAAAATGCTTTATCCTTGGTTTTCAAGTTACTAATTTTGCACTTTAGACTAAAATGAGTGAATTTTGAAAAGCGTAATTTACAATTTGGAAATTAATCATTTTTAACGACGAAATTTCAAGATCTTAATTTAAGACTGCTTCAATTTTGAAATTAAGTTTGGAATTGTTTAATTCTTAACGGCTCAAGTTTGAATTAATTGATTTTGAATGTTTCCAATTAGAGAGCATATCATTTTTAACGTTTTTAGAATTATTAGAATTTAAATGTGTACAATTTTAAATTCTTCAATGTTGAACGGTGAAATCGATAGAGATTTGATAAAAATTACATTTTTTCGTAACAAAATATATCCAATCACTTCGAATTTTACTTGATACTACATGATATTATACTTAATAATATTTTTCATCCTTATAATTTCTATAACTTTGATTTTAAATTATAGTTTTGAATGCGTAATTCTAAAACAGTTTGATTTTTAAGGCCTTGAAATTACAGTTTTTTTGCTCTGAAAGGTTAAATTCGAAAATATTTGGTTTAAAATTTCTTAATTTTTTAGGTTTCCAATTTTGAATTTCACAATTTCATAGTTTAAAATTCAAACAATAAAAATTTCAACACAATTTCACTATTAAATCTTTTAAAGTTGCAAAATTTCGTATTGAATACCTTGATAGTCAGTTTAAAATTTAATAATTTTAGATTTAGATATTCTGAATTGTTTGGTTTCAATTTTAAGCGTACAAAATTGTCTGGTATTTATTTATAATTTTGAATTAAATAGTTTTAGAATGAATTCAAAACAATGAAACAAAGGAAATAATACTGTCAAATATGAACCTTAAAAATCAGAAACTTTTAGAACCAGGCATTGAAAATTGAATTATTTTTTATTCGAAAATGTTTTAAAATATTGAAAATTCCAAACTCAACTTAACAAAATAAAATTTCGAATTAGCGATCCTGTTCTGTATTATACATAATTTTTTTTAATTTCAAATGTAATATCTGAAAATTGTTTGATTTCTAGTTGATTTGAAAAAATCAATTTATTAAAATTGAAAAATATTTGGTTGGAATATTTGAAGAATAAATAATAATTATAAATAAAGTGTTAAAAATTGAAAAATATGAAATTAAAAAGTTAAAAATTATGTTGTTTGAAATCAAAATAGGTTAAAATAGATCTATCTGAAATTATTGATACCTCAGTAGTTGAATAATTTCTTCAATTGTGAATGGTTGTAATCTTAGAGTTCTGAATTTTTATGTTGAACGCTGCATTCTCAATTCTTCCTTTTTATAAGTTTTAATTTTGCAATTAAAATTGATCTAGTTAAATTTAGAAAAGTATAATCAACAATTTGAAAGTTTTAGATTTTCAAATTATGTAAATATACTTAAAATAATTGAAATTTTTAAGGGTTTTAGTATACAAAAGTTTTAATATAAAAAATCTTGGTCATTACACATTTTTTTCAGTTTTCATTGAAGTTGGGATTTGTTTAATTTTCAACGTTTCGTAGTAGACATTTTTTCAATTTTAATCTTTCCAATTCAAAATTACTTTATTTTGAATTTTTTTTTTAAATTATACAATTGTCAAGGTATATAATTGAAAAGTTTTTTATTTTCAGCTGTGAAAATTACGTTGAATTTATTATTTGATCTTAGAAAAATCTGTCTAATCGATTTTATTATAAAATTATAATTTGTTGAATTCAATAACAATCTTAAATACTAGAATTTTAGAAGATTGACATTGACAAATTCAATTTAGTTTTCAGTATTTTAAATTGTAGAATTTTAATCGGAACGAATTAAAAATTACTTAAATTCAAAAGTTTGAAATTTTGAACAATTTTGATTGAAAATAATACACTTTTAATTTCTTTAAATTTAAAATGATCCATTATTCAGAATTCTAATGTCAAATTATTAAATTTTGAACATTTAGAAATTTTCAAAATTTTAATCTGGAATAATTCGAAGAAAAATAAAATTGTTCAATTTTGAACGCCTTGAATTAAAAATGATACACTTTCAGGTTCTTTCTAATGAAATTGTACGATTTTTAAATTTTAGTCTGAAATGTTTTAATTTTGAGAGCTTCTGAATAAAAAATGTCTAATTAGGAAAGCTTTCAAAAACACTTTCAATTTCCAATTATTATATTTGGAACGCTTCCATTTATTATTGTATTTTTTTTTTAATTTTACCTAATATAAAATTGATCTGGAACGATTTCGATTCAAAATCGTTGAACACATTTTTTTAAATTACAAGTGCTTTCAATTCAAAATTATTAATTATTGTTTCAAAAAATGTAAAAATTATTGATATTGAAAACTTTTTTAAATATGGATTTTCAATTGTTTTTATTTTTAATGTTATTTACTGGTAGCTATTAAAATAAACCAGGCTGATTGCTTCTTATTTCATATAATTGTTTGGTATAGTCAATTATTTATATCCAAATTAATTTGACGTGTAGTTTATCAAAACAATCGAAAATCGTTTTTAATTTTGAAAAACACTTTTTTTTGCATCGTCCCGATGTAAACGACATGCATTAGGTGTTTAGCAAAGTAAGTGGTAAAGGGCGAGTTTGATCAGCCAATGACCGCTGAAGTGGCTTGCACGTGCAATAAAGGAAGTGGCGAAATACTATATTACATTTTTTCTATAGACAGACTGTAGACAGTTTTTCTCAATATATTGGATATTTTTTTCATAAATCGGATTAAAAATTTGAAAAAATGTAGAAAGCTCGTATATTTTGAACACACTAAAAACTGAAAAGATATTTTCAATCGATTTTCGGATTTTGGCTTAATTATTAGAGAAAATTTATTGTTGAATGCAAATTAAAAAGATCGTTTGCTATTCTTTTTTTCTTGATTGAAGATAAAAATTTGTTTAAATCGAACTTTTTTCTGAGTGTTCAAAATTAACAAATTTTGAAAAATGTTTTAAGAATGGAATCTAATGTAGTATAAAGTTAAAATTAACATTCACTTTGAAAGATTTATCGTTTTGCATATAATAAAATTAAATTATATGAGATTCCCTGATTTATGTATTTATTTATGAATTTTATACAAGGTATGTCAAAAAGGGCAATTTTTCACATTTTTTCTTTTACTCTTCAGGAGCGGCTGCCAGATTTAACAAAACGTCTTAAATCTATGCAAGGACACCTACAAAAAACAGATAGTTTGCATAAAAATCAACTTAATTGTTATGAACTATCTATTTATTTTTGGAATGGTATCTGGTCACGAAAAATGTCCATAAATTGAACATTTACAAACAATTTATAAAGTTTTAAACAAATTTTTACTTTATGAAAGCCCATGGGCGACCCTTCGACATAGAAGAGAAATTAATGTTATGATGAGAGTCTTTGTTTAATAGGTGATCTTTCATGAAAAAATCTGATTTTTAAACTGTTTAAACAATTTGTTTAAAAATGTAAGTCATGAAAAAACTAATAGCGCTCCTTGAATCTACGGAAAAAATTAAATAAGGTCCATTTATTAGAATTTTTTTCACTCAATTTGTTATGTAGGACAAATAAATAGTTACGTAGTACGACACCTGCATCAGCATTATTTATTTGATTATTATGCAAATTATTTGTATTCTACAAGAGCAGTTGCGATCATTCTGACCAGTAGGGAGGTCATTTAAATATTTTTTCGGAAGATACAAATTCATAAAGCGAGCGCTTTTTACAGGTAAAAATTCTCTACGAAAAATAATTTCAAAAAATACAAAAATAATTATTTTTTAAACTAGCTAGCTTTCTTTTCTCGATTTGTTAGGCATGTAAGTTTTTTATTTAGGTCATTATTATTATTAGGTCGTTATAAATATCTCTTAGGGTCAGCTCAAAAAAGATAACATAAAAAAACAGAATGCAGTTTTTCTAAAATTCACTACATTAACATTCATGATTTGCCAGACTTATACCATTTTTTTCAATATTGATTTTTTTTGTAATTTTTGTAATTGATGAGAGACAAGTTTTCAAGGAGTTTGGAGCTAATTCAAAATTATTTAAACAATTATTATTTGTTAAGAAATTTTAATTTCCCCTGTAAATTAATCCCCTGATAATGGCCATTATTTTTTCCTACTTCCCCAGCCCTCATTTCCCTTACTTTTCCACTCCTTACTTATCCACTCCAAACTTTTTCTAATTCTAATAATGGCCAACGGCCATACCACACGGAGAAAAAAACCACACTGTTATAGTAGGCTGAGCTCTTAATATTACAGCATGGAACTTCATATGCGAAATTGGTATGAATTTCTACCAATATTGGCATCAGGTTAGACATTTTTAGCATTAAATGTCCTATACCATAAAAGCATCAAGCGCATGCCGTTATTGCTGGAGTCACATGCCCTTAGAGCAGT
>CAKNYM010052449.1:190356-206123 GCA_932195095.1 Andricus curvator
TTTGTAAGAGTACTCATACTCTAATAGGATGAGTTTTCTTACAACCGTAGCAAGGCGAAGTTCGAGCTATTTTCGCAAGGGATAACGGCTTTAAAAGCATGAAGCTTTGTACTTTTTTAGGATAAAGGGATTCCTGCTTAAAATGAATGAATTTTGTACCAAGATAGCAAGAATGAAACCTACGACAAAAGCATGACTAGTGCTCTTACTATTATAAGCATATTTTTTTCTCCGTGCACGCTGAAAAACCCAGTTCTCGTCAGATCACTGAAGTTAAGCAGAGTTGGACGCGGTTAGTACTTGGATGGGTGACCATTCAAGAATACTGACATGAGTGCTGTTGGCACATCGTGGGTGTGGTGAGCCCACACTTGTAGTTATAACTACAAGAAAAACCTAGAAACACTACCCGAATCGGGTAGTGTCACGCCTACCCTGAAAGGGAAATGGTTTAATGGTATAATGATACAGGAAGTGAACTTTGAGAATAATATTATTTTATAGAGTTATTTTTCAATTGTTTAAACAATTTAATTTTTCTTTAATTCTTGTTTTTATATCCAATCATAAAATATTCGTATTTCCTGTAATTAATGAAGCAATTAATGAATGTTAATAATATTTGTTGTTCAGGACATTAATTAATTGTTTATTGAATTGTTGAACTAAATAATAATTGATTGAACCATTGTAAAGAGAATGAAAAAGCTAGAATTTCAAGCAATTGTACAACGTCCTCATAAAAAAATATTACTCCTAAAATTCATTGAGTGTGTCATTAATTCCAGAAAATAAAAACCTTTTATCATTTGGAATGAAAAAATGGAAACAAATATGTATTGTTTAAACAATTAAAAAATGCCTTATACAGAAAGTATTTTTCTCAAAATTCACTTACAGCCTCATTAATCTCAAAAAATACTAACTTATAATGATTTGCACTGCAAATTTTGCAGGGAAAATTAGAAACTGAATAATAATAATAATAATAATGATTGATAAACCAATTTAAAATTAGTTGAAAATACTATCGTCTTTCCATCCGTCGTACTTTTTTCCAAGGAGGAAAAGTGAGGGGAAATGATGGGAGGGGAAGTAGGGGAAGCAAGGGAAAATTAGGGGTGGGGAAGTAGTGGAAGTGATGGAAAATCAGTGTGGAGAAGTGAGGAGAAATGAGGGTGGAGAAGTAGGCGGAGCAAGGGAAAATGAGGGGAGGGAATTAGGACGAATGATGGGAGGGGAATTAGAAAAAGTTTGGAGTGGATAAGTAAGGAGTGGAAAAGTAAGGGAAATGAGGGCTGGGGAAGTAGGAAAAAAGTGTAGTGAGGTAGTTAGGGAAATGTGGGGCGGAGAATTAGAGGGAATGGGGGAAATAGGGGAAGTAAGGAAAAATCAGGTGTGGGGGAAGTGCGGAAAAATGATTGGAGTGTGGTGTGGAAATGAGGGTGGGAAACTAAGGAAAGTGCGGGGAAAGTAAGGAAAATGAGGATTAATAGGGGTGAGAATGTAGGGTAAATTGCGGTGAGGATTGGGTCAGTAGGGTGAATAATAGGAAATAGGGGGTGGGGGTGAGAGAAAATGATGTGTGGAAAAGGGATGGGGGAAGTAAAGGGAAATGTGGGGTGGGGAAGCAGGGGAAGTAAGGGGAAATAAGGGTGGAATTATGAGAGGGGAGGTTTGAATTACTTAATTAACGTTTTAATGGGCTACGAAGATTTGGACAGAAAAAATTTGAAAAAAAGCTGATTTATAAATAAGCAAATACGACGAAAAAAATGGTAATTTTTTCTATTTGACGTTCCCGGTGCTCGTCAATAACCGGAAAATTTTTGAAATCGTACAAGTTTCATAGAGTAACATTAGTTAAAGATGTTGCAATATTATATGATGAACAAAAAAAATTGTTACAAACAAATTAATTTGTTTAGATAATTAATTTTGATAGAAACAATACAAAGATAAAGAAATTTCTTCTTGAGATTATTATTGTTAATATTATAAACAAATTTAAAAAACAATTGCATTATTCAGGCAATTTTCGACAGAAAAATTCGTTTTTCCATGTCATTTTTTTAAATTAGGAACTTTGTGATAATTTTAGCAAAATTCATAATTCATTGAATTACTTCATTATTTTTTCAAACAAATTTAGTAAACAAATGCATTATTCGGGCATTTGTCGGCAGACGAATTCGTTTTTTTCAATTCCAGTCCTTTCAGTTGGGACCTTCATATCATTTTAAGCAACATTCATGATTAGTTGATGAATTTGATGATTTTTTAAAACAAATTTAATAAATAAATGCATTCATCAGGCATTGGTCGACAGAACATTCGTTTTTTTTCGATGTCAGTCTTTTTAATTGGGAACTTCATGATAATCTCAGCAAAATTCATAATTGTTTGACAAATTTCATATTTGTTTAAAAACAAATTTAATAAACAAATGCATTATTCGAGCATCTGTCGAATGAAAAATTGTTTTTTTTTTTTTTTTAAGTAAGTCTTTTTAATTCGGAACTTAATGATACTTTCATTAACACTCATGCTTAGTTGATAAATTCTATGATGTTTCAAACAAGTTTAATGAACTTATGCATCATTTGGGTATTTCTCGACGAAAAAGTTTTTTTTGTTCAACCTCAGTCCTTTCAGTTTAGCTTTCTCATTACTTACATTCTTTTAATAAGTCTGCAGTTTCGAGATCGAGTAAAATTACCTTTTTATTCCACTTTTGTCTATGATACACTATTTTTGGATCAGTGGAAATCAACATGTTGCTGAAATTATCATTAAGTTCCCAATTAAAAAGACTGACATAAAAAAAAACAATTTTTCCATCGAGAGATGCCCAAATAATGCATTTTCTTCTTCAATTTGTTTGAAAAAACATCAAATTCATCAACTAATTATGAATTTTGCTGAAATTATCATGAAGTTCCGAATCAAAAAGACTGACATCGAAAAAAACCAATTTTTCCGTCCACAGATGCCCGAATAATGCATTTTTTTGTTAAATTTGTTGATAAAAATCATAAAATTTATCCATTCATCATGAATGTTGCTGAATTTATTATGAAGATCGCAATTTCAAAAGTTGACATAGAAAAAAACGAATTTTTCTGTCGACAAATGCCTGAATAATGCATTTGTTTATTAAATTTGTTTTAAAAAATCATGAAATTTATCAACTTATTATGAATGTTGCTGAAATTGTCACGAAGTTCCCAACTGAAAGGACTGGCATTAAAAAAAAGGCATTTTTCTGCCGAAAAAATGCCCGAATAATGCATTTGTTTATTAAATTTGTTAAAAAAAATCATGAGGTTAATCAAAAAATTATTAATTTTGCTAAAATTATCATAAAGTTCCTAATTAAAAAAATTGACATTGAAAATACGAATTTTTGTGTGCAAAAATGCCTGAATATTGCATTTGTTCATTCAATTTGTTTATAATATAATCAATTATAATCTTGAGAGAAAATTTTCTCATTATAATATTGTTTCCATTGAAATTTCTTGCCGTATTACTTAAAATATCGTAAAATTATGGAAAATCGTAGAAAACATTCTTTCAACAAATAATTTGTTTATACATTTTTGTTCGTTCATTATATAATACTGGAACATCTTCAACTAATGTTACGCTATGAAACTTAGGCGATTTTAACAATTTTCCTGTTATTGACGAGCACCAGGAACCTTAAATAGAAAAAATGGCCACTTTTTTTGTCATATTTGTTTATTTATAAAAAAGATGAAAGCCTAATTTGAAAATAAGGCTCGACAACTCTCTTATAAATTTCATGAGCTTCTTTTTTTTAAATTCTTGTTCAAATCGGTCGATATTTGTGGGCTGTACGTTATTTTGAACCAAAAAAGTCATTTTTTCCCCACTGTGCGCCGCTTACATTGACTACTTTTCACTTGAAATGTTAAGATTTTGAGGCGTTTCAAATTGAATTTAATATATTGTGAAACTTGTCCAATTTTCTGAAACTTTGGTCTGATGAAACTTTTCATTGCTTCATGAAACTTTAAATGTTTCACTGACCCAGATCCCTAAATTTACACGAAATTAATTATACTTTTTCAGGGATCTAATACACTACTTTCCTAAATGGTTCCAATTTCGATTTCCATCATTTTGTTTTTTCGACCCACACAAAATAAAGGTTTTTTTGGACTCTATCGTGTAAAATTATTGTGAATCATTCAAATTTGCAATAAAATTCGCTCTCCTTTCATTAATCACGGCTCAAAAATGCCAACACCACGTGCCACTCGTGATTCCTTTCAACGTCAAGTGCCTGTTTTCTCGTCATGCAAGTCGCATAAAAATTTCACATCCACCCTGCCACTTGACCTGGATTCCGAAGCTTCGCGAGGACTACCTAGCTGCATTTCGTGAATGAAAAGACCTGTGCAATTCACACTTTTCGAAGCATATATGTTCTTCGAACGGAATTTTTTTTTTGTTCATGTGTGGAGCTTTTGGAAAAGCCCTGGAGCTGTGCGTTCAAATGCGAAATGATAGAAGCGCCTCTCTTTTATTGATCGAGTACACGTGCTCCGGAGTGTACGTTTCTAGTAGCCGCCTAGAGCCCAAGAGCCATAAGTGGGCCAGCTGGTCGAATCGTTTTCATCGTGCAAAAGAGTAGAACACTGACATGCAAGGATGGGAAAAAGGGAAAAATGTGAACGAGAAATGTCACGCACGTGTAGCACATGTTCTGTGAAAACAACCCCTACTGCTCCAGCACGAGGTGTTTTGTTGACACACTTTGTTGACATTCTTCTTAAGATAGTGTTTACTATATTATATTCTTTTTTGCAAAATTAAAAATATTGCTTCCTCATAGAGGGAGGTTTTTAATGAGCTCAATTTTCAAATATAATTTTTCTAACGAGAATACAATATCTAGTAGATTTGTTTGCGTCCTTGAGACGCATCGATTGACCTATTGTTGATATTTTTGCAACCTAACATTACCGATTTATGAAGTTTCAAAAAAATTTGTGTATTATGTTTATATGAGAAAAATTTTATTCATATCAGAAATACTACAATACTGTGTCTAAAATGTTTGTTCGCGTTTTCAAGACACGTCGAATAACCTATTGATGAACCTTCCATGACCTCTTATGATCTGGCAATACCGATTTTTAAATTGAAAAATATATTGTTCATCTTGTTGATTTGATGAAAACTTTTTTGATATTAGGAATTCAACAGTAATGTACTCGCATATGATATATTTGTTTGCATTTTTGAGACGCATCGATTGTCCGAATTAAGAACCTTTCATGACCTACCATAACCTACTAATATCGTTTTTAAATTTCTTCACAAAATTATTTTCCTTGTTTATAAGAGGATTTTTTTTATATTGGGATTATAACAGTAACTGCATTTGATGTAATTCCTCGCGTCTCCGAAACGTGTGGACTAATATGTTGATGAACTTTCGATCACCATTCTTGATTAATCAATAGCATCAATTAACATTTTGGTGGGCTCTCCGATTTTCTGAAAATTAGATTTTCGATAAGACAGAAACATAAGCTTAAAAATATTGAAAGTATCCATTTTTTTCCTTTGTTAGGGAAAAACCTCCCTCTATGAGGAAGCAAATTTATTTTATACCTTTAAGGAAGAAAAATTCTCAAAAAATGAGCACAAATAAATACACCCATAGTGAATACATCTACAGTACTTCGCAGCCGTATTTAAATTTATAATTATTTTATAATTTTTTTAAATAAAATTTTTAATACGTCAGTTCAAATTCGGAGAAGCTTTAGATAATTTTTTATTTGGAAGTGTTTTCCAACTTAAGAATTATATTTTATTTCATGTAATTTGGTAAAGAATTTTAGATTTATAATATGTAAACTATTTTTATTTTGAGCAAATCCATTTCAAATCAGGCAGGTTCTACACTTGAAGTTGCAGAATCTCTCAGGGACAAAATATGTTGGTTTTTAGAGGAAATTAGGCGATACGTATTTTTGCGATTCGCGAAAAAATTTTTTTTACAGAGTTAGGCTTATTTGAGTTTTTGGCTTTGTTTTCGGTTTTCTCAGAAAACCCACACTTATATTTTTTGCCAATTTTCCGCTGAATTTGTACTATCATAAGGAAAATACCTTGTGAGGTTAATGTGGGCTAAATAACTTTTGTGGCCAGGAGAATTTTTTTTCATAAAATCGAATTTTCGCATTTTTCTTGAAAACAACAACAGATACAAAAAAATGTTGGAGAAATAGTTTGCACATTTTAAAAAGTTCTACTAAAAGTTCTCTTACATATTTATGATATCTTGTACCATTTCCGAGAAAAATGAAAAAATTCAATTTTCATAAACAAAAAATTCTCTTCATTCCTGGCTTATGGAAATACCCACCATTTTTCTTCAATATTTAAAAAAAATATACGTTCATATGAGGAAAACTCCATGTGAGTTTTACGTGGGCTGAACAATTTTTATCATCAGAAAATTATTTTTCATAAATTCGGATTTTCACATTTTTTGCTGAAACAACTCTAATGAAGAATCTGAATAAATAGATAATAAGAATCTGAAAACGTGGGTCCAGGTATTATTATTTTTTTTTTTTAACTGAGATTCAAACAAAGTTTTTATACATTATTGAAAAATACCTGGATAAATATGAAATATATTCAAATATATTGAATATAAAAACTTTTCAGGCAAAAAATTTCTTGTCTTGACAATAATTTTGTTACTTAATTATTTCAGGAAAAATGTGAAAATTCGAATTTATGAAAAATAATTTTCTGATGATAAAAATTGTTCAGCCCACGTAAAACTCACATGGAGTTTTCCTCATATGAACGTATATATTTTTTTAATATTGAAGAAAAATGGTGAGTATTTCCATAAGCCAGGAATGAAGAGAATTTTTTGTTGATGAAAATTGAATTTTTTCATAAACAAGATATCATAAATGCGTAAGAGAACTTTTTGTAGAACTTTTTCAAATGTGCAAACTATTTTCTCAACATTTTTTTGTATCTGTTGTTGTTTTCAAGAAAAATGCGAAAATTCGATTTTATGAAAAACATTCTCCTGGCCACAAAAGTTATTTAGCCCGCATTAAACTCACAAGGTACTTTCCTTATGATAGTACAAATTCAGCGAAAAATTGGCAAAAAAATATAAGTGTGGGTTTTCTGAAAAAACCGACTATTAACATTTTCATAAAAACCGCCGTCATTTTGTTAATTTTGAAGATTTTTTTAATTTTCTCGCGGATTTTGAAGAAAAGCTCAATTAGGTCAAAAGTTATACGAGTTTAAAGAAAAAATTGGGGTTTTTTTGAAAAACAAAGCCAAAAATTCAAATATGTATAACTCTGTAAAAAAAATTTTTTCGCGAATCGCAAAAATACGTATCGCCTAATTTCCTCTAAAAAACAACATATTTTGTCCCCGAAGGATTCTGCAACTTCAAGTGTAGAAGCTGCCTGATTTGAAATGGATTCGGTCTTTTACACTATTATTAATTCTAAATCGCAAAATTTGCATAGAATTAATTTTTTTTGTTGAATATTTTATTTCTATTTATTTATTTCTATTTCTTCAAAAAGTTTATCACCCAAACGAAATATTTTCACAATTCTTATTAAATATATAATTTAGAATATATTTATTTAGAATAATCCAGTTATTCAATAATTCTAACTTAGAATTATTGCTCTCATCATTAATTAAAGAATCATGCCGAATGGAAATCTCTAATTATTACACCAAAGTAATAATTTTCAATTGCCTATAGACGTCAAAAACTAAAAAAATGCTATGCCGAACAATAATTCTGGTTTTACACTTAAGGTCGCAGAATCTCTCAGCGACGAAATATGTGTTTCCCTAGAGGAAATTAAGCCACACGTTTATTTCCGATTTGAGAAACAAAATTTCCACAATGTTACAAATAATTGAATCTTGACATCCATTTTTCAAAAAATCACAACTTTTTTCTTCGAAATTGTATTATTGTATACTTGTCGACCAATATCAGATTTTTTTTAAATTGCAAAAAATAAAAAAGGTGGGGTATTGCAGAAAATCTTCCGAAGCACACTTTGATTATTTTTTGCAATATTTTTCGAAAGTTTCTGCTCATGGAAGGTATCCTATCAGTTTTATGCGGTTTAAACCATTTTATAAGCTAAAAGAATTTTTTCTCTGAAAAAATAAGTTTTGAATTTTTGTTGTAAATAATGCAAGAGGCACAAAAGAGCAAGAGGCACTTTTGGTAGAACAAAAATTACTTAGCCCGCAAAAAGCTTACAGGATGTATTCCTAACACAAGGTCAAATTTAAAAAAATCGAAAAAAATATAAGTGCAGGTTTTTTGTGAAAATCGACTTATATTACGAAAGAGGACGATAAAACTCACTAATATCCGAAAAGAATATTAAAATATCTGAGTTAGGTCAAAAACTATACAATATTTAAGACAACATTTGTGATTTTTGAAAATAGATGTTAAAAAACAAATAATATTTAACGAAAATATTTTCCACGAAGCTGCGGATATTATACGTAACTTCGTGGAAATGTTTTTGTTGAATCGGAAATTTACCTGTCTGCTAATTTCCTCTGAAAATCAATATATTTCGTTATTGAGAGATTCTGCGATATGAAGTATGGAACCTGCCTTCATGGGATTGTGGGATTTTTTAAAATTTGTTGTATGAAGAAAAAAATTACAAATATTTTTGTGTGCATTTATTTACTGTGAACAAGCAGAAAGAAAACAATAAAAAATGTCTTATTCAAATTATCATTTCATGAAGCTGACTGACATGAACCATTTGTTTCGCTTTGCGTATTTGTCCATTTATTTACAAAAAAATTGTTTGTTCGCTTATGTCTGAAGTGAGCATTGATAAAACAATAAAAAATCTTTTTAGGTTTGGAAAACGCTTTTTGAATATGTAATTTATTTAATTTTTTTCGATATGGCCTTTTTTGGGTTTGTAAGTACTGTTTAAGCTTCGTAAACATACTTTCTAAATTTTAATAAGAAAAGAGGAAAAGAAATTGGATTGAGACATGCAAATAATGAACATTTTTAATACGAATAATTTTTTTCAGTTTTTGAATGTAAAAAATGTCTATTCTAATAGGAAGCATAAGATATTCTCTGATTTAAAAATATTTTGGGTTGTTTTATTTTTGTCTGAAAGAACGTTTCCACACTATTAGAATTTTTGAGTAAACCAATTACACAACAGTATCGTATGTGTTTGTTAAAAATTTAACTAAATTTTTCTAAAATAGGTGTAAAGTCTTCAAGATATTTGTAATTGTCATCGTTTCCTGTGTTCGTGACTTACATTCTTAAGCATACAAAAGCCTTTATATGACCTTTTAAAGCAAAGATGTATGCTTTTTCGGAATGCAGCTTTTTTATCATTCCTGAAGATAAAAAAAGAAGTTGATAATCGTTTGACTAATTTCAGTTCCAAGATATGAAAAGTAGGGTTGGCCAAAAAAACTCAAAATCATTAGATTCATTCGTAATAGCACTGAAAATCTTCTTTGTGGCATTACAAACAAATTGAAAAATATTTTTTCTTTAGAAAAAAATATATATATATATATATATATATATATGGCAACGGCCATACCACGCTGGAAACACCAGTTCCCGTTAGATCACTGAAGTTAAGCAGTGTTGGGCGCGGTTAGTACTTGGATGGGTGACCGTCTGATACTACTGCGTTGCTGTTGGCGGTGATGGGTGTGGTGAGCCCACACTTGTAGTTATTTACTACAAGAAACTATCCACCTAGAAACACTACCCGACTCGGGTAGTGTCACGCTTACCCCTTGAGGCTCGCCGAAAGGGAAATGGCTTAATGGTATATAATAATATTATTATAAATTTATATCACTCAGACAAACAACATAGCTAAAACATCTGCATTAATGTAACAAAAATATTTTTTCGTATTTTTGTCACAATTGGACAAGTTAATTAAAAATTTTCAAATTGAAATTTAAAAAAAATGTTTGGGTACGGAAAAAAAATAGTTTTTAGTTTTTTTTTGGTAATTTTTATGGAAGTAATGAATTTAAAAAAAATTATAAGTATATGTATACCATTAAGCCATTTCCCTTTCTGGGTAGGCGTGACACTACCCGATTCGGGTAGTGTTTTTAGGTTGATAACTTGTAGTAAATAACTACAAGTGTGGGCTCACCCACACCCACGATGTGCCAACAGCACTCAGTTTTCTCGAATGGTCACCCATCCAAGTGCTAACCGCGCCCAACGCTGCTTAACTTCAGTGATCTGACGAGAACTGGTTTTTTCAGCGTGGTATGGCTGTTGGTTATATAATAAAAAATATTTAAAAAGTAATAATAAATAACCTTAGACTGAAAAAAGTAAGAAACACATTCTTTCTCCAAAATATAATATTTCAAAAAATTACGAAAAAAGCAATTTTGTTAATTTGTATTTAAAGTTGCCAAGAAAAATTTTTTTACTCATTTATTCATGCTTTCTTTAATAAACTAGGGAAACACGTGCATATTTTTAAGTTTCAAACAACATTTTTTTCTATTTTTTACGCATCACGTGGTAACGGATTTTTACGGATCTTGTCAAAAATTGGCTCATGTTTCCGCATCAAAAAGTAAAAGAACGAAAAAAAATTTTGTTGGCAACTCTACGTACTAATAAAAAAAATTGAATTTTTCTACATTTTTTGATATATTATATTGCAACGAAAAAATGTTTTTTTTTTACTTTTTGCCGTCTAAGATTATTCAGTTATTCACTTTCACTTTAAAAGAAATATTTTAAAATTGTTTCTGTACACAAAAAAAATTAAAAAATTAAAATTTGTAAAATATCCAATCAATTTGTCCAATGGTGAGGATTTTTCGATTTTTTTCAAAAATTTATTTGTAATCTCACAAAGAAACTTTTCAGTGCTATTACTAATGAAATAATAGATCTAATTATTTTGAGATTTTTCGGCCCACGCTAATGAAAAACTTTGAATGTGTCCCCAGATTTGAATTTCATTGGTTGAGTTTTCCAACGAAAGTAGTAGTTTCCCAAATTTAAATTATATAACAAATGAATATTGACTGAATTTTGCAATGTACTTATGTGAAAAAATGTAGATAAAATCCGGAATTTTCCTACTTAATTATTGAAGTAACCTTTATAAAAGAATTAATTTTCATTAATTTATTGTCATCGTGTCCTACACCCATTTTTAATGTATTGAATGAAGTTGTTTGGTGCGGTTGAACAAAGTTTGAATAAAAGTTCCAAGTAAGTGGGATTTTTTTATTGTTTATGTTAGTATCACATCGAAAGAATATTTTAAAATTGAAAGAAATATCACCGGAAAGGTGTTTAAAAAAAACTCGATTTTTGTATATAATTACTAAGAATGAAGATTTCATAAGATTATATGGTAAATATTGGTAAAATTTGTTTTTATTGAATTTGTTTGTCTGTCGCCCTACGAACATTTGCAGATGAAAATGAAAATAATCGGAGAGACGCTTTCTGAAGAAATTTGAACTACGGAAATTTAGTAATTAAATAAATAATCTAAATTTAAAAAAACACATGTCCGATTATTTTCATTTTAAAAAGTTCGTGAGGTGACATAAAAATACATTAAAATGAAAAAATGCATTAAAAATATGTCAACCAATATCTACCATATAATCCTATGAAAATGTTTTCATTTTTTAGCAATTGAATACAAACATCGACTTATAAAAAAGCCCCCAAACGATTATTTTAATTTTCATCTTAAAATGTTTGTGGGATGCCAGATTCCCATAAACAATAAAAAATTCAATTTATTTGGTATTTTAATTTAAACTTGGTTCAGCCGCACCGTGATTATTCGTTGTCTTGAAAAGAATGATAATATTCGAAGTGGTCAACGGTAATAGAAAAATATACTTTTAGGAAAATTAATATTATTTAATAATGAATCTGAGTATGATCTTATTTATTTGTAAAGCATGTTGAAATATATATTTAATTCGATTTTTAGTATTTCCATCTATTTTTAACAGCTAAAAATAGTTAAATATCACGTTGATTAAACAACATTACAAAATTCTAGATATATTTTTTGATGTTGTTTTCTATACTTTTTTCGTCATATTTAAGGCGCATACTGTTTAAGATTTGTTCAAATTGTTCAAAAATTGAAAATCTTGTTCGAACTATAATGAATTTCCTTTTAAAATACTCATTTTTGGTGTAAAGCATTAAGCTAACCTGCAATTGTTAAAAAATGATGATACTTTACAATTTAATTCATTTTGCTCAAAAATGTCAATTTCTGGTAGAAACGTTAACAAAACCGAAAAACTTAAATAATGGTTGAAAATTTTGTAATGTTTAAAATATAATCATTGTTAGATTAAATAAAAAAATACTATTTCCGGTGTTTAACGCTAACATGAACGAAAATTATTAAAAATTGGGACTCTTGATGATAATTTCTGTTTAAAAATGCTTATTTTCTATGAAAAAAACTAACACAAGCTAAAATTTTCGCAATTTTAGGTTTTCTTTGAATCTTTACGTCTTTGTTCTAAAATTCTTATTTAAAAATACTAAATTTCAGCGAAAAGCACTACGATAATTTTTTATATGATTTTTGTTATTAAAGGGGATTTTTTGTAGATTTAGTTTTTAAAACTGTAAATTTAAGATGTAGGACTACTTCAAGTATTAAAAAGCAAATCAGGTTTTCAACAAAAATGATTGTGAGATTTTCGAGATTTTTGAGAATTTGTTTGGATAGGATTTTTTTTTTTCAAAATTGGAAACTTTTAAAGTTGTAGATTATCCCCCCCCCCCCTCCGAAAAAATCATCATCTATTCAAATTCAACCATTTTTCAAAAATTGGTTAGAAGCGGTAGTAAGAAAAAATGCAAATTGCAAAAAACATTGTGAAAATAATTTACAAAAAAGTTTGAATTCAATCACCAAGAATATTATTTTGAATCTTGAGATCATAGAAGATGAATTTTTTCCAGAGATCTGATTTTTGGCACAACTACCCAAAAATGATTGGAACCATAATTTAGGACATCTATTCGAGTTATGAGAAAAAATTAATTCTTTGTTTTAGTTTTTGACGTCTATAGGCCATTGAAAATTATTGCATAATATTACCAATGGACCATTTTACTCGGTTCCTGATGTACTTTTAATAATTATTGAAATTTTTTAATTTTTAAAACGCAAAGAAAATTAGCCCAAAAATCGTAATATTTTAATATTTTTATTATAAAACTGATATTTTTCGCCTCTCACAGGTCGCAAAAAATGTGTACAATTTTTTTAACTATATATTTTTAAGTTTTAATGCATGTTCAACAAGTTAGCTGTAAATTTTATAGCAATTTTCGCGCCAAAATCTGTTTTCCTTCAAACAAGCTCATTGTATCTGAAAATTTTTGAACAAAAAACTATTTTTCAGGTTTATATCTACAACTTTTTTGATAATGTAACGTGAATAATTATGACAATACGAAAAATAATATAAAAATGTTCTTAAATATGTAACATATTTGTTAATTAACATATTAAGTAAATTATGTTAAACACAAAAACCTTACGACTCTTGTTTTCAATAATTTTCCTTGTCTATTGACATAGTTATTCACTTTTAGATAATGAGATATTAACAAAAGTTGTAGATGTAAACCTAAGAAATAGTTTACACTTGAAAATTTTTTAGTTACGATGAGCTTCTTTGAAGAAAAACAACATTTGGCGCTAGGAAAAGTATTTTTTTTTGTAATAGTGATAATTAGAGAAAAGTTTCATTTATTGATATGAAATTTGCAGAAAACTTGTTGAGCATGCATTAGAACTCAAAAATGTAGTTAAGAAAATTTCACAGATACTTTATGGCCTGTTAGGGGCAAAAATATCAATTTTTCAGTAAAAATATGAAAAATGATGATTTTTGGGGCTAATTTTCTTTGCATTTTAAACTTTTGAAATTTAAAAAATTTTTTAGGGCATCGGGAACCGAGGAAAATGGCCTGCTGGTAATATTATGCTGAAAATATCATTTCGAATGGAAATCTCTAATTATTACAACAAAGTAATAATTTTCAATTGCCTATAGACGTCAAAAACTGAAAAAAATGTTATTAATTTTTTCTCATAACTCTAATAGAGTATACAGTATGTATTAGTATGAATTTACCATCTTAAATTATGGTCCCAATAATTTTTTATGCATTTCTTGTAACGAGTAAAAGAATTCATTAAAATATGAAGATCGTTTTTCGACTTTTTTGCTGTTTTTAACTTAATAATTTTCGAGGTAGCACTTAGAATCATCCAATCGAGTTCTTCCAGGGGTAAAAAAACTTCATTGTTTGACTCATATTTTTAAAAAATCGAGGAGGGTTTTCATTTTTTTAAAAGACTATTTTTTGACCACTCTATCCTATATTTGAGTTTATTCACGCCTCCTCAGAACCAAGTTTCACTTAAAAGAGGAGGCTAAAGTTTGTACCCTAGAAATTATGTTTTCGGCATGCCTCTTGAGTATTTTCACAGAAAATTAGAAAAATCGTTAGGCCCCCTTTTAAAATAACTCGATATTTGCTGTTTTTTTAATCAATTTATGTGATTTTTTCCGAAATTAACAAGTAATAAGTAAAATTTTCTTTGATAAAAACTTTTAATTTTGCGTGCAAAAAAAGTTCCCACATGATTAATGTTGATTGACCTTCCCCTCCCTTTTAGATGTTGAAAAATGTGTAAACGATATCAGTTTTTGTTAAATTTACGTTATTGGTGCATTTTACGTGAAACTTCTGACAAGTAAAAAAATCATGAATTTCGGAACAATTTGAAAAAAGAATGTTCTAGCATAAATAGTTCTGAAGTTATGACGTTTTAAAGAGATTTTTCAGTAAAAAAACGTTAAATCTTTTTCTTTTCGAACAATATCTTGTCCTCTATACATCCTACATTAAAGTTGTTTCAAAATAAATTAAAGCAGATTAAATTATCTTTAAAACTAAAAAAAAAAAATTGATTCTAGCTCTCACAGAACATCAGTTATCGTCTCTTATAGCAGGCTGCTTTTTGTGGAATTCTTTTTACAAATTGAATAATCGAATTATTGTAACTGTTTTGCTTCAGTGCAACAATCCAATTAATTTCTCATTCACTAATGTCATGCAAAAACTCATTTATTTTATCAATACATTAGAAATATATAAAGTAACAATAAAGCATTTATACATTTTCTCTAAATGGCGATTTTAACCTTGACTTCTGACGATTTTTTTTCCAAGAACAAGCGTTGAAGAAAATAGTAAAAAGTACTGATGCAGTATATACAAAATGAGTTTTAAATAAAAAATGCGATCTATAATAAAGTTACACAAAAGGTAGCCTGCTATAAGAGAATATAACTGATCTTCTGTTAGAGCTAGAATCAATGATTTTTTTTTAGTTTTAAAGATAATGTAATCTGCTTTAATTTATTTCCAAACAACTTTAATGTATGATTCAATATTTGAAACTAAGTTTTTTTAAAACAAAGTTTTGGTTAGACTGGTTTAATATGATAGAAATCTTTTTGGAGGCCTAATACCAGTATTTTTTATGTTAGATTCAACAGAGGTCTTTGTTATAGAATCGTTGATACGTAGATAATCTACTATATCAAAATTAATTTTTATTATGCGAAATTAAATTAAA
>CAKNYM010052449.1:206523-219762 GCA_932195095.1 Andricus curvator
GTGAGGTATTTTATAGGATTTCAAAGGATTTGAAATATTTTAGGAAACCTTAAAAGATTCCAAGGAATTTTTAATCTATTTTAATAATTTTAAGATATTTAATAACACTTTAGTGGATTTTAAAGAATTTATTCAAGAGAAGTGAGTTATTTCATAGCGTTTTGAAGATTTGAAGAAATTTAAAATTATTTTTTGGATTTCACCCTGAATTCTTATTAATTTGTTCTGAATTCTTTGAAATTCTTTTGAATTTTTAAATTAATTTGAATTCTTATGAATTTACTCAATTTTACATAATTCAGTTGTTTTTTAAAAGTTTTTATATAATTGGTTCTGCAGATTAATTGATAAAATGACCAAAGGATTTGAAATATTTAAGGTATTTTTCAAATTCCTTAGCATTTTATAGAGCTTTAAAAAATTTCAAGGTATTTCAAAAGATTTTAAGGGATTAGAAATATTCTAGGTTATTTTAAAAGATTATAGAGAAATTTTTAATTGATTTCAGTAATTTCAAAAGATTCAAAGGATTGGAAATATTTTAAGAAATTTTAAAGATTCCCAGAAATTTTTTTGAAGGGATTTCAAAGACTTTGAAATATTTTAAGGTATTTTAAAAGATTCCAAAGCATTTTCAAGCGATTTCCAAGGGTTTTAATAATTTTAAGGGATTTTAATATTTTAACGGATTTCAAAGAATTTCATTCACAAGAAGTGGGGGATTTCGTAGGGTTTCAAAGATTATAAGAGATTTTCCAATATTTTTTGCAATTGATTTGGATTTCGCCCTGAATTCTTATTAATTTATCCTGAATTCTTTTAAATCCTTTTAAATTCTTCTGGATGCACTCAATTTTACGCAGGTTAAGGGATTTTTTAAAAGTTTTGTTTAATTCATCTTGAATTCATTAAAGCTCACCTCAAGTTTTTAGGAATTTCATCAAATTCTTTTTGAATTCTCTTTAATTTTTTCTAAAATATATTTCAAACTTACTCAATTCAATGATTTTTTTTTGTATTTTAAAATTTTTTCATATTTTAAAACTTTTTCATATTTTAAAATTTTTTTCAATTTGTTTGATTTTTTTTTAATTCACCCTAAATTTTTATGCATTTCATCGAATTCTGCTCGTTTCCCTTAAATTCTTCTACATTCACTCAAATTTTAAAGAAATGAATGAATTTTTTAACTTTTTCCAATTTGAATTTTTTTGAATTGTTTTGCAGTCATTAGTCATTTTTTTAGTTAAAAATTAGATTTGAAATTATTTTTTGAAATTCGCCCTGCATTCTTTTAAATTCTTTGAGATTACTTGGAATTTTTTTACTTCACTTGAATTATTCTAAATTTACTGAATTATACTTAATTCAATGGATTTTTTTTCAATTTTTAAAAGTTTTTATATAATTGATCCTGAAGTCTTTTAACCTCACCTTGAATTCTTAGTCATTTCATAAAATTCTTTTGA
The DNA here is from genome assembly GCA_932195095.1 of Andricus curvator. Classification (NCBI taxonomy): domain Eukaryota; kingdom Metazoa; phylum Arthropoda; class Insecta; order Hymenoptera; family Cynipidae; genus Andricus; species Andricus curvator. The sequence goes on from CAKNYM010052449.1 coordinate 207,993, forward strand.
ATTCCCTTGAATTTTTATGAATTTCATCGAATTCTTCTCGTTTATCTTAAATTCCTCTAAATTCATTCCAATTTTACGGAAATCAATGGCATTTTTTTTACTTTTAAAATTGTTTCTAATTCATTCGAATTCTTTGGAATTTAACTTGAATTGTTTTGAAGTCTTATAAATTTATCCAGAATTTTTTACCCTTTGAGCGCGAAAAAAGTACCCTGTGAGCGAGACCAAAAGTACCCTTTGGTCCCTATATTGTATCCCATAGGGACTGTGAGGCCTGTACTAAATGAGATTTTGAATAACTTTTCAAATATTGGAATTACTTTCATCTGAAGTAAATGGAAAGGCTTTAAGATCATAATGGTGACGCAACTCGCATTTGCAAAATCCTTCATACAATTTTGAATAATTCACATTAAACACCAAAAATAATTTTTATCCTAGCATAGGATTCAAAGTCTGCCATCAATTGACATCTTATAATAACAAGCTAAGCGTGTACAATACATATTGTTGTCAGTCTGATTGTCAACTCTTTGCAGTTCTTTCATAAAACTTTATAAAAAAATGAAGCATAGCCTTTAAGAGCATGTAGCAGACTCTCACGTGACCAATTCTAAAAACTCTCTTACTCATTAGCTAAGAGCTCAAATGAATTTTCTATACCAGAGAGACGTAGAGGGAAGAAAGCAGAACGTCGGTCTGGTATAGAAAATGTATTGTAGTTTAAAGTTTATGAGTAAGTTCGTTTTCAAAAATTGGTCACGTGGCAGTCTGGCACATGCCCTTAAGGTCTAATCACTCACTACTTCCAAAGCACAAATCACTCATCAGGAGGACCTTCATTCCTTAATTTACCTGTCAAAAAGGCCACATCGTCGACATCCTGTTCGCTCATCGCGAACCGACTAGGTGGCGGTCTTCGATGGACGAATCCCTTTACCTCGCCGTCGGTCGAGGCATACGAGATCTTAATGAGGGGTTCTCTCTGTTCAGCCAGAATTCGCGGTGATCCGTGCCTCCTGGGGGACGCGGGAACACGAAGCGGCGACGAAGCGAAGGTCGAAGGAGGCGATCACGAGGACGGAGAGAGTGAGAGAGAGAGTGTGTGTGAGAGAGAGTGCGAGAGAGAGAGAGTAAACCGCGAGTCGGGAACGAGTGGCACTTCCGAGTTCGCGGTTCTCAAGGACAACAAAAAGTCGACACCCGGTAAACACTTCATTCAGTTCCGGCTCACCAGGTTCCGGACGAGCTCCAGGCCGCGCGCCGCGACGTGTCTTGGCATTTTATTGGCATTTCGGATAGCGTGGGTTATACCGCGATGTCGGGCAGAAATGGCGACGAATCCAAAGCTCGTCGGCCCCAATTCACGAGGGTGGTTTTTCCTCCCCTTGCTGCAGGGGGTGGTTATCTGCAGCATGGCGCCATCTCCTCGAGCGATTCTGCAATTCTTTTTGCGACCTCTATTATCACCAGAAGCGGACTGGATTTACCAACCGCTCTGTAGTGTTCTAACGAGTTTGAGTACTCGGAGAAATTCTCACGAGCATGAGAATATGCTCGACCTTTATGTGCTTTGAGAATTTAATGAGCATTTATTAGCATTTTCAATTAGGATTTAAAAAATCGTATTTTCGATCTTTATCAATAATAATTAAATTATTTAAATTTCCCGGGAAAATGTATCGCTTCAAATTGGAAAGGGTGCTACATTTAAATGATGAAAGAAGTCAAAGTAATAGAAAACATATTATTCGAATTAAACAGTGCTTTATTCAGGGTTGCTACAATATCTAACAATAATTTTAATGCAAAATAAATTTTTTTTCTAAATATATTTGAAGCAATTTTTAGTTTTTAGAATTTTTAACTAAAATGATGAATCTTCAACCAAAAATATGAATTTTTAAACAAATAGTTAGTTGAATTTTCAACACAAAAGATTAATTTTCTACCAAAAAGACTCATTTTCAACAACGTACATGAATTTGCATCTAAAAATATCAATTTTCAACCAAAATTAGAATAGTTAAAATGTCAGAAAAATAAATTTTCAACCAAGAAAAACGAATTTTCAACAAAATATTTTTTAACCAAAAATAGAAGAATTAGATTTTCAATTAAGACAATCAAATTTCAACCAAAATAATTAATTCTGAACAAAATAATAAAATTTTTAACTAAAAAGATAAATTTACAAACCAAAAATATAATATTTCAATTTGCAGTTAGAAAAGTAAATGAAAAAAACGAGTTTTCAGCAAAATTAATTTTAAACTAAAAATATAAATTTTCAAGCGAAAATGGAATAGTTATATCTTTTATTACAAAAATTATCTTTCAACTAAAAAGAAACGAATGTTCAACCAAAGAACTTAATTTTTAATCACAATGATGACTTTTCAACCTAAAATATGAAATTTTGACCAAATAGTGGATTTTTCAATCCAGAAGATAAATTTTCTATCAACAAAAAAAAACTAATTTCTAAGTAAATAGTTTTTTTTTCAATCAAAGAAATGAAATCTCAACAAAAAACAAAATAGTTCAATTTTCTATTAAATAGATAATTTTTTAACGAAAAAGACCACTTTTTTATCAAAAAAGGTAAATTTTCCACAAAAAATTGTATAGCTAAAGTTAATTTTAACTAAAATGATGAATCTTCAACTAAAAAAGAATTTAATTTTTAACCAAATACATGAATTTTAAACTAAAAAGATAATTTTTCTACCGAAAGTAAAGTAGGATAATTTTCATTTAGTAAAATAAACTTTCAACCAAAAAAACAAACGAATTTTCAACAAAATAGTTGAATTTTCAACCAAAGAAATTAATTTTCCACCAAAAAGATGAAATTTCAACTAATGAGAGTACTCATTTACCAAAAAAGACGGATTTTAAAAAAAATAGTTAAATTTTCACCGAAAACGGATAAATTTTCAACAAAAAATAGAATAGTTAAATTTTCAGTAAAGAAATCATTTTTCAATAAAATTAACGTAAATTTTCAACGAAATAGTAAAAGTTTCAACCTAGAAGATTAAATTGCTATCAAAAAGGATACATTTTCGACAAAAAACGAAACAGTTACATTTCCAGTTAAAAAAATTAATTCTAAATAAGAAAAAACTAATTTTCAACCAAAAAGATCAATTTGCAAATTCTCAACCAGTAAGATGAATTTTCTAACAAAATAGATGAATTTTTAATATGCGCGTGATTAATATTTTTGTTGTGTCACGATATTTTTGAATTAGAATATAAAATTAGTATTTATACCGAATCTTTGTTTCAAAGTATCTATTATCTACAATGATTAAAAAGAAAAGCAGGGGCAATATTTTTGATAATTTATATCTTAACATCAGAATTATAATATATAATATTTTTGTATAGACAATTAAACCGTGTCATTTTTGTCAAAAAATACCAATTTCCGACAAAAAATACTTTATGAAAAATAATTTAAAAATAACTTCAAATCGTTCAAAATTCTAAGTTTAGTTTTTAAAGTCAAATTTTTTTTTAAATAACAGTTTTCCGGTGAAAACCGGCAACAAACCCGATTATTATTCAAATATTGTATACATTTATTATATATTTATAATATTTTTTATTTACAATAACAATTTTAGAAGAAAAACCCCAACATGAGAAAACAAAAAATTGTGGAACATTGTAAATCTTCTTTTAAACCCAGTACTTTTTTGTTTGAAATAACCTACTTCTCGTAAAAAATATTCAAAAATTTGTTATCTTCTTTGAAATCCAGTTTTTTTTTATTAGAAGTACTTATTTCCGGTATGAAAAACCAAAAACGTACAAAAATAGTACATTTATTAACTGAATGATAATTTGAAGAATACGGAAAATTTGAAAAATCTTACGATTCTTTAAATTAAAAATACCAATTTTCGATGATAAACACTAACAAAACAGAACAGCAAATTGTTTACAATTGTAAATCTTCTTTCAACGTATTTTTTTACATAACCGATTTCTGATGAAAAATTTTAACATAAACTTAAATTATTCGAAAATTGTAGATCTTCTTTGAAATTTATATCGATATTTCCGGTGGAAATTGCTAGCTTAACTTACAACTGTACAAACAAATGTTATCTTCTTTGCAATCTAATGAACTTTTATTAAAAATACCGATTTCCAGAGTGTGAAACACCAATATAACCTATAAATGTTAAAAAGTTGTGAATCTTCTCAAAAATAGATATTTTTTTTAGTAAAAATACTAATTTCTAACTAATAACGCTAACATAATCCAAAATTATTAAAAGATTCTAAATTTCGTTCAATTTATAATGATTTTTTTTGAAAATACAAAATTTCAATGTAAACGTCAGCGTAATCTAAAATTGTTGAAAAATTATAAACCTTTTTTAGAGTAGAATAATTTTAAAATAAAAATACCGATTTCCAGCGTATAAAATGCCAAAATTACTTCAAATTATTGAAAACTTGTGACTCTTTACCAAGTTCCGATTAAAAACACTAACATAATCTAAAATTGTTCAATGGTTTTAAATTTTGATCAAATTATAATGATTTTCTTTGAAAATACCAATTTTCTATGGAAAATGCAACTTACTCTTAAATTATTAAAAAATTTTAGAATCTTTTTAAAAATTAAATGATTTTTTGATAAAAATACCGATTTTTAGCGTGTAAAACGTCAGCATAATCTAAAATTGTTAAAAAATTGTTAATCTTCTCTAAACTATAATTTTTTGGTTAAAAATGCTAATTTTATACTAAAAACAGTAACACAACCCAAAAATTGTTCAAGCTTGTGAAATTTTCTACAAAAATCATTTGATTTAAATCCAATGATTGTTTTTAAATAAAAAATTTAAAAACTTGAAGAATTTTGAATGTGTCAGTGTTTTTCGTCAAAAATTAAGATTTTTATTTAAAAAATCATTACACTTCAAAGAAGATTCACAATTTTTAAACAAGATTCAGTATCTTTGAATAATTTTGAATTATTTTAGTGTTTTTTGTCGGAGATTGGTATATTTAATAAAAAAATTTCATTTTGAACATTTCAAATAAAATGTGAAACTTTTAACAATTGTCGGTTATGTTGGTCTTTTACATTGTAAATCGCTATTTTTAATAAAAAATCATTGGGTTTTAATGATAAAAATTGTAAACAATTTTAGATTATGCTGGCGTTTCTCACCGGAAACGGTTATCGACTAAAAATCTAAAATTGGTATTGTTAGTAAAAAATCATTAAATTTCTAATAATATCTATAATATTTTAACAATAATAATGCTAACATATACTATTATTGTTATTTTTGTCGATGGAAAGACGGTTTTTGATCTACTTGTCTGAACCCAAAATAATTTTTGCACAGCTCAGAATAAAAACCACTTTGGTTTCAGACTGGTAGATCAAAAACCATAATTCCATCGACAAAAATAACAATAATAGTGTATGTTAGCGTTTTTCACTAGAAATATCATTTTTTTTAAATCATTTAACTTCAAAAATTAAACTAACAATTTTGATCAACTTTATGTCATGTTAGTGTTTTTCGTCTGAAAGTAGCATTTTTTGAAGAAATATGCATACAAATGTTATAAAATACAACATTTTTTTATTAATATTAATTTTATATTTTAAAATAAAATTTCGGGAGACCCTAATATGATAAATATGGTATATGACTTCTAATATGGATAAATAATTCAGAGAGTGCAATCGAGTCATGTTCAGTTTTTCTAGAATTGTTTTAAGAGCTAGATTAAAATGATTAATTGTGGATTATGTAAAATCGATGTTACAAGGGTTAAAGAAATGAATTTTATTCTGCAAACGCTACTCTTTAAATGTCTTAATTTCGGTGAAAAAATACTGCCATAAAATTTTCTTTTAGTTAAAAAAATTGTTTGGAGATTCCGCTAGGCCGTTGTAGGTCTGAAGATCATTTTTTTAATTTTTAAATTTTTAAATAATGTAACATTAAAGGCTGAACAATTCTTGCAGCCCTGAAAAACATTTGTTATTTATTGAGAAATTTTTTGAAGATATTATCAGGCTTAGAATACGAAAATTAGTAACTTCATTACAATTGATGGCCTGAAATGGCCACTTAACATTTTTTTTCTTGAAATAATATTCACAGGATTCTTCTACAATATAAAGGGAATATTCTCCACAAGAACTTAATTCAAAATCTTCATAGCGGGTAAGAGAAAAAAGTCTTGAATTTCGAAATACACACAAAATATACATTTTTTACAGTTTAAGGATTCCAATAATACTTTAAAATGCATTTTTACCGATCGCTTAGTATCGAGTATTATTATCAGCAATTAAAAATTCAATGAAATTGATAAAAGCAACTCGATAAGCAAAACTTATAAAAACGCAGAATTGCACAGACATCGACCTTAATTAACTAGTTCAAATCGTCTTCAGATAAATGATAGGTAAGAATGAATTTTGAAGTACTATATTCCTTTCGTTTACCGGTATCAATATTTGAAATTAATTTCTCATGAAAAATGTTCTCTTTCCATTGTACAAGAAATTTCCTGCATATTATTTCAAGAAAAAAATGTTTAGGGGCCATTTTAGACCATTAATTATAATGAAATTACAATTTTTCGTATTCCAGCCCGGACAATATCACCAAAAAATGTATTTTGTTTTATAATATTTATGGCTTGTTCCTCAATAAATATCAAGTACTTCTTAGTTAGGGATAAAATAATTTTTTAGATTAAAATTTGTATTTAAAAAAAGAGTGAAAAACTAAGATAATTCATTTTCAGACATAAAGCGGCCTAGCGGAACCTTTAAAAAATCTTTTTAAAATAAAAGAAAATTTATGGCAAAATTCAAAACCACAAATTTCTTTGAATAACGTAAGATTTGAGTTTTTAACTGCGCGATGGCGCCATCACTGGGTTCCGGAAGGTACTTCCAAGAGAAGCTTCATTTCTGGTTTAAATCTGAGAAGAGTCTAAGTCGGTAGTTTCGGATTCTACCACAGTTGAAACTGTTTAATTGACTGAGTCGAGTGTTATTGTACCCGGATTTAATTAAATTTACAGACCTCTGACTCTATAGAAACCACCCTACTCTGACTCGGAGTTGTTCTTCTCAATTAATGCACTCGTTCCTTCTAGATGTAGAGGGTGCTAAAAGCTAAAGGCAGATAAAAAATTCTCTTAACTTACAGGAATTTCAGTAAAAATTGGGACAGCATAGTTTTATGTAAAGATTACCCAATTTTCTGCAGATTTTACAGAATTTTCAATCTATGTAAGGTACACGTCCCAGTAATCGTCACCAAAAGAGATTTAATTGACTTCAAATATTTAGAAAATTGCCCGGTAAGAAGGCTTGAATAGAATAAAATTAAAAATTTAAGATTTCAGCGTGAAAGTAGAGATAATCCTATTATTTTTAATACCTGATTTTCCCTTCAGGCTTCAATGTTCAAGAAAGTAATAAGTGGCTCAGAAATGTAATTCCCGTCTATTCACATAGTTTTAATGACTCTCTTTCCTATTCCAAAAAGAAGATTAGATATGAAGTGTGTTCAATTCAGTTTGATTCATTCGCGAAATGTGTACATTGAATTTTCTGAATTACCGGTTTTTGAATTGAAGTTAGGAAGGGTCTATTACAGTGAATTCAAGTTTACATTGCGGAGAGATGGTGTGACTTCAATTCAAGAAATCTGAATTGATTTTATATGAAACGTATTATCCTCAATTCCAAATGGTATAACTGAATTGAATGAAATAGGATTTGTGATACCGAGATACCAAAAAGATTGTATGTATTCTGAAAACATTAGTTAACTTGAATAATTAATTAAATAATTATGTAATTAATTAATATAATTATACATACATATAGAAATAATAAATTCTTTAATAATCGTCAGTAAATTGTCCTTTTACTGCTTTTGGTATTAGATAGGTAGAAAATTATATTTTTCAAACTGTATTGAAACGTATAGCAGTTGCTTCTTTCTAATTACTGTTTCTGGTTTAAGAGAACGAAGGGGAAATCAGGTATTAACATGAATTGAAATTTTCAATCCTATTCTATTCAAGCCTTCTTACCGGGTGTTTTGAAAGGATTAGTTAAAAAATGATTGGTACTGATTGAAGCATTAAACATCCTCGAATATTATAAAAATTAGTTTTACATTATATTTAATATTACTTCTTATTGATAAACAATTAAAAGTCAAAAAGCACCAATGTCCCAGTTATCGCCATTTCCAAATCTGCCATGTACTAGTAATCGCGAGTGGTTGTCCCAGTCTTCGCGAAAAAAGGTTGAGTTTTCTTGAAATGTGGTTTTAGTGATTTGGACGTGTATTTTAAGTGTATTTTTGTATTTTAAGTATACTTTAATGAAATGAAAGATGTATTGTTAGTTTTATATTGATTGAGAGAGTTTTTATTTCAATTAAAAATATTTTCGAATAAAATTAATATTTTATTTATAAGAAATAAAGTGGTCTCAACAATAAATCGAAATAAATATTTATTAGAATTTTTATCACGATAAGTGATAACTACAATGCTGCAATTCTGTTATAATACTGAATATTATAATTTAAAATTATTAACATTTTCCTTTTTAAAATAAAGTTCGAAAAATAATATTGAGTTGTATGTATGTATGTATACCATTAAGCCATTTCCCTTTCAGGGTAGGCGTGACACTACCCGATTGGGGTAGTGTTTCTAGGTGGATAGATTTCTTGTAGTCATAAATAACTACAAGTGTGGGCTCACCACACCCATGATGTGCCAACAGCACTCAGTATTCTTGAATGGTCATCCATCCAAGTACTAACCGCGTCCAACGCTGCTTAACTTCAGTGGTCTGACGAGAACTGGGGTTTTCAGCGTGGTATGGCCGTTGGCCATATATAAAGTCATATAACCTAACTTTGTTCTATAAAATGGCTAAGTACAACATAATTACATGGGATACAAATATTTACACACTGGTAATTTGTATAATTAACTTTTTTGCAACATAAATTATAAACGCAATGACGAAATTTGATAAATTGCAGTGACTAAAAAAATCATGTGTATTTGGAGGTTATGTTCTGTTTAAGTTGTCAAAAAAAATTAAAACTATCATTAATTATATATCTGTTACACATTTTTCTTTATATTATGCAGTATAGATTAATGTTAGCTAATGAAAAACTACTCAATAAATATTAACTTCACTGAAAAATGATAATAAACTAAAAAATTGATAATGAAATCACTAAAGTCATGCCAATATTTTACATCACCTTTTTTCAGTTTTAAGCACTAATTTATATTACGATTACTTTTCACGCAGTAACAAGTCAGTTCTCCAATTTCATTTCACGCCTTTTTGAAATTAATTAAATCATTATTTGTAACGTAATATGGAAATAAAATTTTGACAGATTCGTCCTAGTCTTCGCGACCGGTCGCGACTACTCGAGCAACTTTGCTTTTGAAATGTCCCTATAATCGTGCCCGATATTTCTCGAACGAGAAGGTACTAAATGAAGACTTTACTTAATTTTATGAAACAAAAATGATCTTTTATTACAAAAAAATCATTTTTGTCCTGATCAAGTAATTTTTGGACATATTAAAAGCTTAAGCAAAGAAACGTCTTTCCTAACCTAAATGTTAAGCTATTTTCCACGTTTCGTGATTCATCGCCACCGGCAATACAAATCAATTTTTTTACCCATGTGCACTATTTGTACAAAAAAACTAATTTGGTTTCTACAACAAGCACTGTTTAAACTTACTTAAAAATATTTTAGGAATGTATTTGAATGCGGAAAATACTTACTTCTGGCGTTTATACTTCAAAACTGACGATTACTGGGACCTCCACGATTACTGGGACGTTTACCTTATGTGGTGGTTCAAAAAATTGAAAGAACTGCCTGGAATGTATTCTTTGAGCCTTTAAGGTGTCCCGAATAAAAGTTTTCATGTGCACTAGGTCCCAAAAGTTCTTAGGGTTCGAGTTACTCTTGAAGGTATAAAATAGTTTGATGAATAATTCGATTTATAAATAATTTAGAAGTGTATTTTTGAGTAGAAATTATTATAATAATAAGTATGAAAGTTATGCTTTTCATCTATATAAAAAGCAAGTATGGTTCTAAAGTTGTAAACACTAAAAAATAATTTTAATTATCTAACCTTCAAACTAAATTGATCGAAGGACACGAAAAAATACGTTTCATTATAGCTTATGTTATGTTAATATTATATAATAGTTCAACTTTAAGTGAAACAAATTAATTTAAAAAAATCTGCCCGCTTCGCGGGCACATTCTCATGGCGCGCTTCGCGCGCGGCTCGCTTCGCTCGCAAGTTTGAGCGCGCCTAGGGCGCGCGACTGTTGGATCTCGCGCTTCGCGCTCGATTATGTATTCACCTCGCGCTACGCGCTCGGGCGTATTTACATCGCGTTTTACGCTCGGCTCCTCTAGATTTTTGAACTTCGTGTTCGACTTGGATGAAAAGAAAAAGTTTGTTTGCAAATATTATAAAATTATCAAAACCTCTACATATTAAGTGATTGTTAAATTTGTTTTTATTTTAGACTGAAAAGGAACTTTATTTACTCAAGGTTCTATCGAGCTTAAGGAACACATTCTCATCCAGACACTCGCGCTTCGCGCTCGATATTTGATTTGAAAATCATTTGAACCGTATGATAGAAACAAAAAAGTTTGAGCGCACTTACGGCGTGCGATTTGGTAAATACACTGAGCGCGCACTTTGTGCTTCGTGTTATATGTTCTTCATATACAAATTACTAAATTTGTATTTTATTTCAAATGAAAAGTAATGATATAATTCAGGCGACAAATTTTATTAGTTAACATTTTATTTTAGCTTGTGCCGTTTATCAAAAAAGTTAATTTTTTCATTTTGAATATATTCTTACCACAAAAATTGATTACGGGTTTGTAAGTCTTTTTTGAATGCACAATTTTTGTTCATTTATATGTTTTCGTACCTTGCATTGTTTTTTCGAAAATTTGATTTTTTTTACTGTCAATGTTATTTTCACGAATAAAACAAAAACCACGCATCCTATCGAAACATGAGTCACAATAAATTTGTACCACTTTCTTGGATGAACAAATTTTGTTTCGGTCATTTTTTCGTAGCTGGTAATATTAGTCTGAAAATTTGATTTTTCTATTTTCAATGCTGTTTTTTACGAATAAAACAAAAACTGCGCGTCATATCAAAAAGTGAATAATAAAAAATTTGTAGATCTTTTTTAGGTGCACAATTTTGGTGAGATGATCTTTTCTGGTATCTTGCATAGTTTGACAGCAAAATGGCTTTTTTGATTTTTCATTAATTTTTTGTGCTATCAAAATTTGATTTTTTTATTTTTCAAAAAATTCAAAAAGTTGTTATGAAAATATTATAGGGTGTTCAAAAAGCAGCGTTTTTCTCCTCTTGACTTTTTTTCATATCGTGCGTTTTTCGGCTTAAAATGTTCATTTTCGTTTGTTTTTTGGAATTTTGAAAATGCTATAACTCCAGTAATTTTTTTTTATCACGAAAAGTCATGAGAATATTTTGTTCGTCATTTTGCGTACTACTAATAACCGTACATAGAATTTTCAAATCTTCCAAAAAAGTGGTCTCAAAAATTTTCAAAATGTGCTCACTTTTTGGTTTTTCATCAGACAGACAGACAGACAGACAGACAGACAGACAGACAGACAGACAG
>CAKNYM010052449.1:219772-233823 GCA_932195095.1 Andricus curvator
GACAGACAGACAGACAGACAGACAGACAGACAGACAGACAGACAGACTACAGACTACAGACAGACAGACACCTTCGTAAAAATCGTTTTTTCTAGCTCAGGGGGTCTCAAAACGTGGAGATTTGATGAAAACCGACTATGTCAAATTTTACATAAAACCAATACCTTCTCATTAGAATGAGAATGTAAAAAAACTGATTTTCAACAAAATAGTTGAATTTTTAACAAAAGTGATAAATTTTTAAATAAAATTATGAATCTTCAACTGGAATAATTGAATTTTAAAATAAACAGATAAATGTTCAACTAAAATGATGAATCTTCAATTGGAATGGTTGAATTGTCAACCAAAAAGATGAATATTCAAAAATGTAGATTAATTTTCTACAAAAAAAAAGATGAATTTTCAACACAATATATGAATTTGCAACCAATTTGTTGAATTTGCAACTAAAAATGATAAATTTTTAACCAATAGTTGAATTTTACAACAGAAAAAATAGATGAATTTTCAACAAAAAGTGGAGTAGTTAAATGGCAAGTTAATCAAATTGATTTAAAGAAAATTGATTTCCAATCAAAAAATTCACTTTTAAACCAATGTGATGAATTTTCAACTAAAATTATGAATCTTCAACTGGAATAGTTGAATTTTATACCAAAAAGGTACAACAATTTCCCACCGAATAGTTCAATTTTTAATAAAAAAGATAAATTGTCAAACAAATAGTTACATTTTTATCCAAAAAAGATACATTTTTAACCTAAAATAGAATAGTTAAATTTTCTGTTTTAAAAATCTAATTTCTAACAACAACAAAAAACGAATTTTCAACAAAATAGTTAAATTTTAAACTGGAAAAGTTGAATTTTCAGTTGGAAAAATTGATTTTCAACAAGGTAGTTAACTTTTTTTATCAGAGATGAATTATCAATTAAAATGATGAATCTTCAACGAAAAAAATTAATTTTTAACAAAAGAGTTACACTTTTAACCAAGGAGTTAAATTTTCAACTAAAAAAGATGAATTCTCAACGAGCAATGTAATATAATTGAAATTTAAACCAAAAAAGATTTTAATTTTAAATAAAAAACAGTTAAATTAAACCAAAAAAGACAAATTTTCAAGAATAGTTGAGTTTTCAATTAAAAAATACTTTTCAGTCACAATTTCATGAATTACTTGTTTCATAATACGTACACCTTTTTTAACATGGTCCTTATTTATGGAATGGAGAAACATGGGTGTTTCATATCGAAGGACACGTTTTCAACGCTTGCTCCTATTTATGGAACAGAGGCACGTTTACAATAAAATGTGTTTTTATTACATTAATACAGCTTATGTCATGTTAATATTATGTAATAGTTCAACTTTAAGTGAAACAAATTAATTTTCAACAAAAAAACTGATTTTCAACAAAATAGTTGAATTTTTGACGAAAGTGATAAATTTTCAAATAAAATGATGAATCTTCAATTGGAATGGTTGAATTTTCGAACAAAAAGTTGAATATTCAACCATGCAGATTAATTTTCTACAAAAAAATACGAATTTTCAACACAATATATGAATTTGCAACCAATTTGTTGAATTTGCAACCAAATTGTTGAATTTGCAACTAAAAATGATAAATTTTTAACCAATAGTTGAATTTTACAACAAAAGAAATGAATTTTCAACAAAAAGTGGAGTAGTTAAATGGGGAGTAAAAGAAATTAATTTTAAAAAAAATTATTTTCAACCAAACAATTCACTTTTAAACCAGTGTGATGAATTTACAACTAAAATGATGAATCTTTCACTGGAATAGTTGAATTTTATACCAAAAAGGTAGGGGAGACCACCCTACAGTAGATAATGATCCTACGGTAGATAATCCTTAATTATAAGCACAAATATAAGTAAAATAATTAAATATAATTTTAATATAATAACACGTATCGTGTCTTAACTATTAATTATATTTAATTAATTATTTAACATCCATTAGTATTTTTAATTAATTATTATCAGCTGTAGGATCATTATCTACTGTAGGGTGGCCTCCCCTACACAAATTTCCCGCCGAATAGTTTAATTTTTAATAAAAAAGATCAATTATCAACCAAACAATTAAATTTTCTTACAAAAAAGATACATTTTTAACCTAAAATAAAATAGTTAAATTTTCTCTTTCAAAAAACTAATTTCTAACAAAAAAACGAATTTTCAACAAAATAGTTAAATTTTAAGATGGAAAAGTTAAATTCTCAGTTAGAAGAATGGATTTTCAACAAGAAAGTTAAATTTTCAATCAGAGATGAATTTTCAATTAAAATGATGAATCTTCAACGAAAAAAATTAATTTTTAACAAAAGAGTTACACTTTTAACCGAGGAGTTGAATTTGCAACTAAAAAATATGAATCCTCAACGAACAATGTAATATAATTGAAATTTAAACCAAAAAATATTTCAATTTTAAATAAAAAAACAGTTGAATTCAACCTAAAAAGACAAATTTTCAAGAATAATTGAGTTTTCAATTGAAAAATACTTTACAGTCAACAGAGAAAACGAATTTAAAACAAACTGTTGAATTTTCGAGGAAAAATATGAATTTTCAACCAAGAAGATTAACTTTCTACCAAAGAGGACAAATATTCAACAGAACACATGAAGTTATTATTGAGTACAATAAAAGGAAAAAAAAACCAAACGAAAAGGGTACTTAGCCTAATATTTTATTTACACTTCACTTTGACAATTTTAACGAAAACTTGTATTCAATTTATTTATCTCTATTAACGATTGAAATAAATGTTCATTGTTCTATTTGTTTCGATTTAATATAGAAAATAATCTGAAATAAGCCATATTAATATAAAAAAACACATTTCTCTGCTGTTCCATAATAGGGACATGCATTATGAAACACCGGTACAAGAGTCCAAAAGTTGTTTCATAATAGGTACATATAGGTCGTTCCGCTTTTTCATAAATATAATAACTTTGCTAAGACTAAATTGAACTTTTAATAGGCATTATTTAATTTAATTTAATTTGAGGCATTCAGGGAAGATCATCCCATTCATTGATATAAACATTTTGAAAATAGATTCCACTACTATTGTTCCAAAATTAATGAAAATCTCAAGACCCTCTCAAAATTTATCTAATGATAGGTACCTTTACCTTATCAAAAAACATTCACTTCATAGGACGTTCTCGCACCATTTCGGTAAGGGGCTATCCAACAGTCACTTTTCTGGGGGTCGATAGGCTCATAACATGGTGGTTTCGAATAAAATACCTCTTACATCACTCGTAGGGTAACACAAGTTTTTACGTGGGGAATGCAATGTTCGCGCATAGAAAGTTGAAAATCATATAATATAAAGATCGTCATTTTATGACCTTCAAGTGTCTGTAGCATAAATTTGAGCTAATACCAACAATACCTAGTATTCACTCATCAGCCTTAAAGCTTTTATATGTAAAGCTTAATACCTTCCTTCTTTTCGGCTTTACAAAAAATTATCATAGGGATTATTTTCATGAATTTACGAATTCATTGACCTATAGTACCTTTATAAATCTTTTGGTGTTGTAGAATTAATGAGGATTAAGTTTTCAAAAAATGTAAGTCCACCGTTGATTTCGCGGTAAAAATTCAAGAGAATAATCCCCTTTCTTTTTTACATTCGCATCAGAGAAGGTATTAGATTTGTGTCAAATTTGGCCCCCCCCCCCCTTTTTGTCAAATGTCCAAGTTTTTCACCGGTGTTTGTATGTGTCTGTCTGTCTGTAGATTTTTAGTTCTTTCAGAACCATAACTTTCTAATGGATTGACAGATTGGATTGGAGCCAGCCATTTTGGATGAAAATTAAAAAAGTTAGAGCATTTTCAAAATGTTTGAAACCACTTTTCTTAAGATTGAAAAATGCTATGTACGCGTATTTGTAGTACTTGAAAGGACAAACAATTATTCTCATGACTTTTTTCGAAAAAAAAATTACCTAAGTTACAGCATTTACAAAATTCAAAAAAACAAACGAAAATGAAAATTTTTAGTCAAACAACGCACGATATGAAAAAAAGTCAAAAAAAGAAAAGCCTTGTTTTTTGAAACCCTACAAGATTTTCGTAGCAACTTTTTGAATTTCATTAAAAAATCGAAAATTTAAATTTTGAGCCAAATAACGCGAGATACGGAGAAAATGTTAATAAACAGAATTATTTGTCTGAAAAAGATCTGCAAATTTTCTATCAACCATTTTTTGATTGGATGAATAATTTTAGTTTTAGTCGTGAAAAATACTGTTGAAAATGAAAATTTCTAACAATAGAGACACCTTACTTCTTAATAGTAGTGGTTGATTAAAAGAACAATCTTTAAATTAAGATCGAAAAGAAATCAATTTTATCATGAATAATTTTATGTAAAATGGGCATAAAAAAGATTCACAATTGAAAAACAGACTTTCAAACTACCACACTTTACAGCTCATTAGATACAAAAATAAACAATGAAAGAAGAGGGAGAAAAGGGGAAAAAGTCAAATCAACCAAAAATAAAAGAACAAACTTTCATTTATTATTTTTTGGTAGGATCTGTATTTTTTGTTTAAATTGTAAAAAAATAACAATGAAAAGAAGCAAATTATTATTTTTTTTTTCAAAAATCGACACAAGGTGCAATAAAATGTTAATTATAAAAATTGGTTTTTTATAGGATGCGCACTTTTTCAAATTACAAAAACAAGACAATGAACACTGAAAATACACCTGTTACAATATCAATGCATATTATGAATTGTAATAATGTAAATTGATTGAAATGATACATTTTTCAGGATAGCTGAGAATAAAAAGTAGTTCAAAATAAGGAAAAAATGTTCAAGTACTCATGAAAATTAAAATTTGTACATTAATTTGCAATATCTGAATTTGAAGTCCCAGACCGAGGTACAGAATACCACGCGAGTTGCACATACTATTTTTCATCATGAATGCACGGAGCCACACAATGCGAACGGAAAGCCGCTGTGAAGTATGGCATATTCCGTGCATGCGTGATGAAAATAAATATAATCTGAATTTGATATAATAGAGTTGAACTTAATGTAGAAAAGTTCGCACATTGGAAGAAATCGAGTGCGAAGCACAAGATACGTGATGAGAATCTGTTCGTTAAAGCCGAAGGAGTTTTAACTAAAGAGAATTCACAATCACCAAATGGAAGTTTTCGATGCTGTGGCCTTTAATTTCAAAAGTTCTATGCGCAAATGTGGAGGAAGTGCAAAGATCGAGCGCGCAGCGCGAGGTTAATACATTGTCGAGCGCGAAGCGCGAAATCAAACAGACGCGCGCCCTAGGCGCCCTAAAACTTGTGAGCCTTTTGTTAACTACTTTTCCACATACTTCCATTTGCGACTTCCAAAATTTTATTCTTATGACCCACCGCTTTGATAACACTAAAAATTTTTTATTTCGATAAATTCCTTATTTGTTTAAATGCGGGCGTCAGCATGAAAAGGGCCCTTATGGCCGATTCTAGTTTGGGAGATTTCACTTATTTCTATGTTGAGGTCAAAATTATTATTTTTGGGTTTGAGTGGGGGATGATGCACCTACAGTGAGCTTATTGGGACTATACTAATATCCAGAAAGTAACCGGAAGTAGGTATATTTTATGATCGAAGAAAAAATATGACATGTGCGCTTATGGCACTCGCCAAGTTTAGATGCATTTTTCTCAAAAAACGATTTTTCAAAGTTCCAAATTCAAAAATGCCCCGGTGACTCGTTTTTCAACTCATAGGTTAAATACCCTAGTAAGTAAGTAAGTATACCATTAAGCCATTTCCCTTTCAGGGTAGGCGTGATAGTAATCCCTCAAAAATCAAATAAAATCCCCTAAAATATCTTGAATTCTATAATGTCTCGAAAGTTCTTTAAAAATGATGAAATCTTTGAAACCTTCTGAAATTCCGGAAAATCCACAAAATCAGATGAAGCTCTTTAACAATCCTTCAAAATCTTTGACATTCTTTGAAATTCCTAAAAATCCTTTAAAATAACATAAATTTTTTAAAATCTCCTGAAATTTTTTCAATCTTCAAACATTGTTAAACTTCGTTGAAATTCAATTAAATCCATTAGGATTTTTTTAATGCCTCACAATCTATAGATTTAATTCCTTTTGAAACACTTCAAATAACTCAAACATTGTAAAATTTCTTGAAATCTTCAAAATCTTTAAAAAAATTTAAATCTGGCGAAATTATTTGAATTTCCATAGAAATTGTTTAATCTCTTGAAGTTTTATATAATCAGGGTTGACATTTTAGTCGAGGAAACAAATTCTTGGTCATTTTCCGGTTCGTTGAAGTTTTTCACTATCATATTGAATTGTCATTTAAAGTAATCAAAACTAAACTGCAAATTAAAGCACTCAAGTTGAACTCTTTTGAATTTCAAACGTCTAAATTTGAAGCGTAAAACATTTTTAATTCAGAAATTTTGTATTCAAACGCTAAATAATTTAATACAGAGAAAGTGAAAGCTTTCGAACTGAAAATTTTTAAATAAAAGACCGTTAAACTGCAAAATTTTAAATTTTGATAAATAGAATAATTTGCAGATTTTTGGTTAAAAAATATAAATCTACGCTATCATTTTCGATTTTTTTTGGTTGAAAATGATTTTTTTTTAAAATTCAACTCCTTGGTTGAAAGTTTGACAACTTTGCTGAAAATTCACTTTTTGGTTGGAGATTGATTATTTTAGTTAAAAATTCATCTCTTTGATTAAATATTTGACTATTTTGTTGAACATTCGTTTGGTATTTTTAGTAGAAACTTAGTTTTGTTAATTAAAAATATAAGTATTCTATTTTTGCTCGCAAATTAATATTTTTCAGTTGAGAAACGATCTTTTTTAGTGAAAAATTCAATAACGCGTTTGAAAATTGATACATTTTCTTAAAAACTTAAGATATTTAAATGAAAATTTTCTAATTATTTGTACAAAATTAGAAATAATTCCGTTTACCGATACACTTCAAATATTAGCCACTTTTTCGTTAAAAACAATTTTTTATAAATAGAATTTTTTCATTAGAATTCGAATTACTGAACTGAAAAATTCAATTTTAAACTATTTTACCATTCAAGAATATATCAAAAAATGTCGAGTTAAATTCAGGTGAATCTGTCAAATTCACATATATACACTCCAAGTCCCATAGAAGCCGGTCCGGTTTTGTAATTCCTAGGACTGCTGGCCCACGCAGTTTCTCAGCGCGCAGGGCGAGACGGATGCGACTCCCGCCTCGGAAGGGTCGCAGTGCGCGACTTTTCAGTCGAGTATATTGCGCAATATTATGCATTCCAATTGGAAACGGTTCACGCGGCCCTGACTGTCAACGTTTCGAGGGTACCGATTTAGTAACATGGTCAGTGTGAGGCAAACCCCGAAACTGTTATTATATGGGACTTGAAGTGTACAGCGAAACAAATATATACTACGATGCTGCGAAACAAAATTGAATGGTTTTAATGAACAATGAATAATTTGACCAAAGATTGTACTAATTAATTTTTTTCTGGAAAAAGATCTTCTCCTTTCGCTCCGCTGGGAATCGAACCACAGAGCTTCCGATTGCCAGTCGGGTGCTTTCCCATTAAGCTACTAGAGTGATCGAGAGAAGAAACTTCCTTCAGAAAATACACGCATTATTTTGCAAGGTGGTACATATCAAATTTTTCAAGGAATCTGTATTATCATCAGAGAATAACATAAATTTTTAACGTCTTTTCAAACTAGATGGAAATATGAATTAAAAATTATTTTTTGTAACACCCACCTCGAAAGTACTCCGTTCCATGTAGCTAAATTATATGCAAAGTGACTCATTCCGGATAACAATGCGGGAATAATATTGGCGCATGCGCAGTTCGATTCTGATATACTTTCCACATCAGCGGAATGTACGCGCATGCGCGCTTTGCAGATAAGCAACTTTCCGCATCGCGACAATTCGGGGGCAACGTAGCAACAGCAGCGCTCAGTGTCCAAGCGAACAGCTGATGACAGGTGCGAGGTTAAAGTCGACGTGTTTAGAGTGCAAGTGAAATTTTCCTTCTCATTGTCAAAAGAAGATGGACTTGAATGAAGATTCGAATCAAACTGGTGAAGAGTGTACTCCTCCAGATAGTATATTAGTTATTTTCATATATTTCGATTAAATTTAATTAAAATTTCGTATTTTTAGAATTTGTTTTCGTTCCGCTGAGGGTTTCACCGCTTACCCCCCCCCCCTCCCCGCAACTGCAAACATTCTTCCTTTGTCTTTCTCTTAGTACAACTTTCTCGGAAGGTTGTTGCAAAAAATAGCGTGTGATACACGTGCGCACAGGCAATTGCTGACTCGTGTGATTTCAGCATTCGCCTTCAGCTCTTCGCACTCGTCCTCGTTTTCGCACTCGCTTCGCTCGTGCGCTAACCTCCGACTCCTGCTTCGAGCCTCCGGCTCATGCTGACAAATTTACACTAGTTGGCAATCGCCTATTTTGCGCACTTGTATCACAAATAGCTATTGATTAATTTTTTTCTGAAAAAAGTTTCTTCTCTCGATCTCTCTAGTAGCTTAATGGGAAAGCACCCGACTGGCAATCGGAAGCTCGGTGGTTCGATTCCCAGCGGAGCGAAAGGAGAAGATCTTCTTCCAGAAAAAAATTAATTAAAATAATTTTTAATTCGTATTTCCATCTAGTCTGAAAAGACATTAAAAATTTCTGTTATTCTCTGATGATAATACAGATTCCTTCAAAGATTGTACACTTTTTGTTTTATGTTGCACTCATACAAGGATTGAAATGATTAAAATATCAACTTAATTACTTTCGTATTAATGATACAATTTGTATTAACAAAACTTAACAATTAATTGTGATATAATTATAAATTGTTAATTTCATCATAAGTTTATTACTTATTAGTATACCATTAAGCCATTTCCCTTTCAGGATAGGCGTGGCACTACCCGATTCGGGTAGTGTTTCTAGGTGGATAGTAATATTAATTGTAATAATTAATAATTAATAATAATAATTAATTAATAATTAATATTAATATTAATTATTATTATTTCTTAATATTAGTATTATTGATATTAATTGTCGGAAAATTGTAGATGTTAAGTTTCTTCATTAGGAAAGTCCGAGTTCTTGGAGACTGAATTCCTCACTCAGGAGCACATCTGCGCAGATGTGGTTGAAATTAACCCTTTTTTGTTTTAATGAATAGAGCATGCGTTTTGTTCAGTATCTCGGTTAGCTCCAAATGCAGTGGTACAGTTTCTTCATCAGCATGGCAGTATGCTAATCGAGACCTAATTATCTCGAGATTTAATTACAACTTTCAATAATGATGAGTGATCCTTAATTGATACAGAAACGTGATTTTGTCACAGATCCTCTGGATTTCCACTTGCACCTAATTTTGTAAGAAAAAATGAATACTTATGAAAATTCTATATGGGGGAAACCACGCTACAGTATATAGAGAAAAAATCAGCAACATTTAACTGCATCAGTTTACAAAAATAAAGAAAGGTTTTCGTTTTTTAATAAAGCTTACATTTTCCATTAAATATTCTTATATGAGAAAATATCACGAAAATAGTCAATTAGCTGTATTACATTTTTTTATTAGATCCAGTACGAGATGTTTAATCTTCATACCATTTAACCTGACTTGTGATGACAGAAAAGTACAACATTTTTACATACCTTAGTCCTAAAAATTATATCTTTTCCAAGTGACTCCTGAACACAACTAAAATTCGTGGGCTTTATAATAACTACAAATTTATACTACTTTTTTAGTTTATTAAAAAAAAAAAACAGTCCCAGAGCTGCCAATTTCGAAAGCGAAATTTTTCGATTATCTGCTGTTGGAAAATGTAATGTAATAAAAGTTCCTCAAATATTTATAAATAATAAAGAAAGAACACTTTATATCAATAAATATTGTTCATTAAACTTCAAACTTTGATTCTAATGTATAAACTTGCCACAGAAATGTTTCATTTAGGTAAAAAGTATCAATAATGAAAAAGCGAAATTTTTTTTTTATGTTGAAAATTAATTTTTTGCTCTCACACATTAATTAATTATAATATTCCAATGAAACTTCGTCAGAAAGTATAGCATCCTTGCTGAAATATTATAATTTTACATTTTTCAGTTAATTATGATTGTCTATTGTAAATCATTATCTACTGTAGGATGGTCTCTCCTACGAGAATAACCTAAACTTTAAAAAATTTTGAAAAACCGCTTGTCAATAATGTCAACTATATATTAGGGTGGTCCTTATTTGCAAATGGGCAGAATCCTGAAAATCTAGCCAAAACTCACCAATTTAATTCTATAATGCACCTCAAATGTATTTTGCAATGTTAATTAATAAATGAACTATTATATTGTGCAATATTTTCAATTTTCACCACACCTTTGTATTTTTACGGGCGTGGTGAAGTCAGCCTTAGCGTTCAACAAAAAATAAACAATTTTATGTGACACGAGTATTTTTTGCTAATCGTTCTTTAATTTGGGCTTCTATGAGAAAGACACCCTATGAGTTTTATGTGGGCTAGATAACTTTTGTGCATTGGAGAATTTTTTTTTCGTAAAATCGAATTTTCTCATTTTTCTCGCAAACAACAACAGATACGAAAAAATGTTAAAAAAAAGATTGCGCCTCTAAAAAATTTCGAGTCTAAAAAATGTCGATTAAGAATACCTTTTCAAGTTTTGTGATATCTTGCATCATTTGCGAGAAAAAAAAGAAAAAAATTAGAAAAGTATATTTTTCGGGAAAAAATTCTCCTGGCGTCAAAAGTGGTTTAGCCCTCATAAAACTAATAAAATGCGTTTCTTATATAAGCATAAACTGTGAAAAAATATGCGAACGAATCCAAAACTGGGGTTGTCCAGAAAATGTTTTTTATTATTTTTTTTTCGAATTTTGTAAAGATGGGAAAATATTTTCTGGAAAATTCTACATTCTTTAATTTTTATAATATTTTTAAAAAGTTTCTGCTGATATAAGAAAGACATCATATCAGTTTCATGCTGTCTAAACCATTTTTCAAGCCAGAAGAATTTTTTTCAATAAAAATGTACTTTTCTAATTTTTCTCGTAAATGATGCAAGACATCGCAAATCAGTAGAAGGAATTTTTCGTAGAACTTTTTTAGACGTGCAATCTGTTATGTTATTGTTTTTTCTTATTTGTAATGGTTTGCAACAAAAATGAGGATATTGGATATTATCAAAAAAGTTATTCTTTCTACAAAAGTTATTTAGCTTGCATCTTACTCACAGGATTATTCCTTATAGAAGGCCATATTAAAAAAATTGTCAAAAATATAAGTAGAAATAAATCTCAAGTATCTAAATCGAGTTAAAAGTTATAGAGGCTTAGAAATTTTTTTTTAGTAAAGCGCAAAATTCAGATACTCATAACTTTGTAGGAATATTTGTTTTCGCAAATGAAAAAATACGTATGGCCTTATTTCCTCGGGAAAGCAACATATTTAGGTTCCCTTTTAAATGAAAAAAGAAATTTTGAATTTCATCAAGAATTGAGAGAATGTCAGCTGTTTGAAAATATCGTTATGAAGGGTGTTAAAATCCGTTAAACTTAAGACATCAAAAATTGGTTGAAAAAGTATAGGTTAATTCTTTGAAGAATGAGTTTCATGGACTATTTTATTGTAGCCCTGTAAAAATCGTATGCGTATTTTTTGCGACTTTCAGGGTTTCGTTAGAGAATGTTTAGGGAGAGCAAGGAGGAAAATAGAAGAGATGAGAAATAGGGGAAGTTATCGTAGGGGAAGTAGGATATGCTTGATGTGGGGAAATGTTGGGAGAAGAAGTAGAGGAAGCAGGTGATGTGAGGGGCAGGATGTGGCGGAAAGTAGAGGGAGAGGTATGAGGGGGAAGTAATGGGAGGGAAATTATGGAAAACGACATGTGGAGTGATAAGAAAAGTAAGGGTTGGGGAAGTAGAGGAAGTAAGTAGAGGGGAATTCGATAAGGGAGGAGTAGGGAAGTGCGGGTAGCTGATAGGGAAGGAATTGGAAGGATAGTAGGAAAGAGAGGGGAAGTACGTGGATCCTAGTTAGGAAATGGTAGGGGTGGGTGAGTGAGTAGAAGTGATGGTTGGTGAAGTAGAAGAAGTCAGGGGATGAGAAGTGCGAGGAGAAGTAGGGAAACTGAGGGAGCAGATTTAGGGGAAGTTACGGGAGAAGGAATAGGAAAAGTGAAGAGAATTGAGGGTCAGAGAGAGAATATAGGAGAATCAAGGATACGGGAAAGTGCAGGAGGGAAAGTAGGGGAATCGTGGAGAAGTGAAGGAAGGAGAAGTTCGGGGAGAATAAGTGGGGGGCGTAAGGTTCGGAAGTGAGGGGAAGTAGAGGGAGTGGTATTAGGGGATGTAATGGGAGGGAAATCAGGGTAAGTGACGTCGGAGGGAATAACGGCAGTCAGGGACGTAAGGAGAGGGACATTACAAGATGGATGAGTAGGGGTTGTTTGCGAAGTGAAAGAGGAGCAAGGGGAGAAAAAGTATAATGGCGATGTATAGGAAGTGTGAGAGGGAAAGTGACAGGAGGTGATTTATGGGTGGGGAAGACAGGGGTGGGAAAGTTGGGCTACGAAACCCTTTCTGGTAGGCGTGCGTAGCCTATTTTTGACTTATATTTATAGTTATGAGTAGATTTGTGATGAACTAACCATAAGCTTATTTATAAATAAATAATTTTTGGACTTTTGGACGCATTATTGGTATTCTGCCCAACTGTGCACCCTAACAAATATTTTCTCATTTTAGCAAAATCGATTCTTTAAACTGATAAACACGTATTTATATTAAATAATTCATCTATATGGGGACCAAGTAATTTGGGTTTCGTTGAGTGAATGAAATATTTCTGCCAGATAAATAATTTGTCATGGAATTGAAAAAAATGCATTCGATACTAAGAGTTGCCAAGATTATTGCAAGAAAATAATTATACACATTTAAAAGATATTTAAAAAAAGTAAATATTGAACTATTTTACTGAAATAAAAATATTTATTTAAACAAAGGAAATGCTTTATTGGAATAAATATATTTGCATTTCGTCACGTTGAGTATTTTTTCATTCAACATTAAGGCATATTTGTTTCAATGATAAATTTAAGTGAATCGGCAATTTTTTGAATAAAATATTTGTGGAATCCGCCGAAAAAAATGTCTATTTTGTCCATGAAAACATTATTTAGAACTTTAATTTGCTCGAATTTCAAAAACAAATGTTGCAATCTATTTGATAATTAAGATATTTTAAATGCTTGATCAATTCTTCAAAACAAATAGAGTAGAATAAGGTAGGTTCTTGATCTCAGATTTCAAAAATTTTCGTATTTTTTAGTCTTATTACAGATAGAATTTTCAGAATTATTAAAGATTTCAACATGTGTAGACTAGTTTTTCCTCATTGGAGCAATAATATGAAAATTATGTTAGTGGATGTGACGTAGTCTATTTAAAAATTTCGTAATATTTCTTCTTTTAAATTCAAAGAAAAAGAAACATAATTTGAAATGGAACAAATTTTCTCTTCTCAAAAAGTTACTTTCACTTTGAGATTAAAAAAGTGAAAAAAAAAATTCGTAAATTCAAACCTAAATTTTCTATGGTATAAATCAAAATCACAGAATTTAATGTTAAAGCGTTCAAAATTTAGGAATATTCTTTAAGTTCTTTTTATCATGCAACAAAAAGTAACAATTTTTGTGAACATATATGGAATTTTTGTTATAAATAATAATTGTAATATTATATTAAACTTTCGTTGAAAATTCAGGAATCCCACTAAAGTAAGGAACAGAATTCTTGTCACAATCTTCATTTTTACTAAATAGCCACGATAGAGAAACGAATTTTTTACATTCTCATCCAGAGAAGGTATTAGATTTGTGTAAAATTTGACCCCCCCGGTTTTTGT
>CAKNYM010052449.1:234223-253130 GCA_932195095.1 Andricus curvator
GAATCACATGGTAGTCAAGGGGTCGGTTTGATTATGAATGAAAAAGCAAGATATATGTTCCAAAAACGACTTAAATACTTCTTTTCTCCCCTTTTCAGATAGTTGGAAAAAAATCTTTCTGATTGTAGGATTTATTATAAAGATACGGAAATATACGCTAAAGTAAAGGAATTACCTTCTTCATTTTAAATCAAATACAACTTTAGTCATTTTTATCTGAAGAAGATTGAACATAACATATGGTCGTTGCGAACTTTTGGGTTTCTATTATACGATGAACAGAAACGAGCGTGAAGCGCGAGGTTCACATGATGATCAAACGAAATATCGAGCGCGAAGCGCGAGTGTCGTGATGAGAATGTGTTCCTTAAGGTCGATAGAACCTTAAGTAAATAAGTTTTTCTTTTTATGTAAAACTGACAGAATTAAACCAAAAGCAGGTCATAACGATGAAGCTTTAAGAGAGTATTAGCCCGCGAAGCGTGCACTAGCGAGGACACGAAGTGTGAAAACCTAGACGACAAATGTGTCCGAGCACGCAGCGCGAGGTGAATACATTATCGAGCGCGAAGCGCGAGATAAACATATAATCGAGCGCGAAGCGCGAGATCCAACAGGTGCGCGCCCTAGGCGCGCTGAAACTTGCGAGCGAAGCGAGCCGCGCGCGAAGCGCGCTATGAGAATGTGCCCGCGAAGCGGGCAGAATTTTTTTTAATTTCGTTTGAACATTAAGCTGATAAAATATTCGTATAGATATATACCTGCTTATGTGACTTTCATTAGATGACAATGCTTCATTCATTTTTTGAATAAATAGAGTCGAAGGAGGAATATTTTTATCTCAGATCTAAAAATTTTCCATATTTACAAGACTTATCACGCATAGAACCTTCAGAATTTTCTTGAGTATATTAAAGCTGATAAGCGATTTTAATACTTATAAGATGGAAAAGAATTTTTATCTCAAAAAAAAGTATGATAATTTTGTATTTTTTATCATAAATTATTTACAGAAAACCTGAATTTTAACGTTTAACAATTTTTTGGAGTTTACTAAGCCTGAACAGCTAATTAGATATAATTATTAGGTGGCAATACATTTTTTTTGCGAAAAAACATGCAAATTGTTTATTTGTTCATTTTATTTATTTATAACAAATCTGAATGGTAATTTTTGACAATAGCCTGAAGTTTAGTAAGCTATTTTAATACATATAAATAAAGAAAAAAAAAATTTTCATGAAAAAAGGCTGAAAATGTTCTATTTACTAACTTAAATTATTTATAACAAAGCTGAGTGTTGAGCATAAATAATTTTGTGCAGGTTAGTATAGGCTACAGAAGCGACTTTGATACATATTAGATGGCACAGAACTTTTTTTTCTTGAAAAAAGTATGAAAATTGTTTATATGTTTTCAAAATTTGTTTTTAAAATGCTAAAATTGCACAATAAATAAATTATTTGTCTTCTTTGTATGTTCGAATTGGAACTCGAGTTGATTTTAAATAAATTTATGGGTTAAAACTGAATAACAAATCTTTTTCTAAGATATTATTTATTTTATGTATCTCTGTTAGATATAATAATTTATTGAATTATTTAACTCATCCCAAAGTCCTTGGGCAGAAACCTATTTATGTTGACCAAATATTTTTGAATTTTTCAAATAGAAAATGTTTTCATTTTAGTTTTTCCATTTTGAAATTAGAAAATACTGTTTTTGATGTTTCTAAAAATTCAAATGTAGACGTATATAAAATTCAATTTCTAATTTATCAAATCATCAATTATTTTTAACATAAATAAATTAATAAGGTAAACTAAATTAATTGTGTAAATAATACTAATTTTTCAGTTTGAAGTACAAATTTCAGATTATTGTCTTCTCATTATTTTAATAATAAATGTATACCATTAAGCCATTTCCCTTTCGGGGTAGGCGTGACACTACCCGATTCGGGTAGTGTTTCTAGGTTGATAACTTGTAGTAAATAACTACAAGTGTGGGCTCACCACACCCACGATGTGCCAACAGCACTCAGTTTTCTCGAATGGTCACCCATCCAAGTGCTAACCGCGCCCAACGCTGCTTAACTTCAGTGATCTGACGAGAACTGGTTTTTTCAGCGTGGTATGGCTGTTGGCATATATATAATAATTACCCAATAATTGTTTTTCACCGTGGAATCTTATTAAATGTTTCGAGAAATCGAATAATTAATTTTTCCTAATCTTTAGTTCTGATGAAAAATTTTAAGTTTAAAGGAACCGACACAAGATTCAAAAAAATATGTTAAAAAGCAAAATTTTATCGTTCAGACCAAAAGAGCCTTGAGTGAATTAATTTTCTTTTTTTAAATCGAAAAAAAATTTAACAATCACTTCAAAAGTAGGTGTTCCAAAAATTTGAAAATATCCAAATTTTAAATCCTCAAGAATTTAAAACTATATAGCATATTGTAGGTTCAAATTGGAAATATTTTTTAAAATCAAGATTTTAAACTATGCCAAACTTTGTGCTTTTAAAATCTATGACGGAAGAAATAATTCGCTCCACTTTCAACTAATTGTTAAATTCGTAGAATTTTCTTTCAACTTTAAAAAATGATATTATGAAAGATGTAATGAATTTGTAATTACATTTCAAGTTAAAATAAAATAATAATTTAACAAATTACAGATTAAAATAAAATCAAGCGCAGGAAAGAAATTATCTGTAAAATTTTATTTTGTTTTTATGATAGATTACATTTTTTTATCCTCGGTCGCATTTTTGTACATCAGACCAAAGCTCAAAATATAAGAAAAATTATTTCAATTTTTGTGTTTGCTGCCTCCAGAGCACGTAATTGATAGTATATATTTAGTAATGTTCAAATATGGGAAATTTTGAGATCTGAGATCAACATTTTGTCACTGAATAGAAGTCGTGGATAATGCTGGTGGAGTCCATGTCAAGCGGATCAAGAATTTACATCTTGGAAAGGGTTTTGGCTGTAACTCGGCGTATAGAGTCCTTTATTAGTAAAGAAAAATACCCCGAAGTATTTTTCAAAAATTCAAAAAAATGGCGGAGATATGGGACTTAGAAATTTTAGGTAACTTTTTTTTGATAGTTCCATATCTTTGGTTCTAATAACCCGATTCAATTTTTTGAGGTACGAAATTGTTTGTAATGAAATTTAAATTCAAACAAAAAAATGTCCATAAAAAAAAAGTTTTTGACATTTTTTTGAAAACTCAAAAAAATAAAAACACGTTTTTGAAAATACGTGTTCTTGAATTTTTTTAATTTTTCTGTCAAAGAGAGCCAAAATTGTGTTTTACGAGACCTGTAAGTTTTATCCTGGGACCGCCAGTGGTTTACGAGAAAAGGAAAAGGGATTATCTCCGATTAATTTAAAACTCACTATACCGATGTATTTTGACACGCTTATTACGAATATGCCCGTAAAAATAGGCGCAAAGTTGATTTTCAAGGTTCGAAACCCCAAAAAACTGTTTTCTTCAAACGGGTTTTCGCCTCTATTTTGAAAGTTGTTGATTTAAACAAAAAATGATTGAAACGAAAAGCAGTAAAAGAGACCTTTCATGTTAAATATGTTTTTTCTTAAAAATCTGAAATCATTATTTTATAAAAAAAAATGAGATTTTTCGTCTTGTACGTCTATCTCTTTCGCTCTTCTATCAACGCCTCTCTGCCTCTTTTCCACCCGATCTGACCAATTCCTTTAGTAGTAGCATTATAAATTCCTTTAGTAGATATAGTAACTAACTTATTTAGTCGGTTATTCTTACACACTGAATTAGTAGATTTTACTAATTAGCAGTAAAAAAATCAGCGTTAATTGAATTAGTAGAAAACTACTATCAATTAGTAGTTTTCTACTAATTCAGATTTAGAGAGAAAGCTTTAAAAATAATAGAAAGAGAAGGAAGTAGAAATACTTTTTAGAGATGAAAGAATTTTTTATCCGTAAATTTGTACTTAAACAAAAATTGAAAACTAGGATAAATTCATTTTCAGACCTAAAACGGCCTAGCCTACCTCTAAAATTTTTTTTTACTAAAAGAAAATTTATGGCAAAATTAAAAAACAAAATTTTGTTGGGGAACCCTAAAGTTGAATGATCGATGAAATTTGTGTTTTCAACTGTGCGATGCACATGGGCAAAAAGAAACGTCCGTGGACAAATTAATTTTGAAAAGACAATTATTATCCGATTTTAACTTTTTTCTCCAAATGAAAGCTAATAAAATTTCGCATCGAACTGTCATGTCCGATTTTAAAATTTTTGTTAATTTTTTTGTTTATTTAATAACAAGAATGAAAATTTTTTATTTTGACTTTTGAAGTATACTGGTTTGTAAAAAATGCTTTGATTCAATCAAAAATACCTAGAAACCTAGATGCGACTATCCAAAAAAGATGTCCAATAGCAATGTAAATGTTGAAAAATTTATTGAATTTGTTATAAACAAATAAGTGAATGAAAATGGTTTCGTGGGGATTGGCGTCGATTCGTCGCTTGATTCGCACTGAATTTGAACAATTTATGGACAAAAAGAGATTTTTAGTTGAATTAATAAAAGTTCATAAGTAATTTGATATTTTAAAAGCAATTTTTATACGCAGAAATATCCATATAAGGTATTTTTGATGGAATGAATAAAGTTTTTTCTATGGAATCGATCATATATTACTTGGAAATAAAACCTAAATATCATATTTGGTCACCCAATAAAAGTTAATAATTGTTTAAAGTACCTTAGTTAACAATATTAACTTAATTAAATATTGAATTAAAATATAACTTAATTAAAATAAACACTGTTTGGCTATTTTTTTAGGTACAAACTTGATTTTTTCGATGACTGTAAATAACTAACTTCTAAATTTTTAAGAACATTTTGATGACTGTAAACACTTTATTTTTGTAAATAACAATTGTTTACACAAATTTTCATCAGTTCATGTATTTATAAATAAAGTATTGTTTTTTTCACGGAATTAACAGCCAGCTATTTAGCAATGATTTTTTTCTATGAATCGATAACATTTGATAATTGTTTAACCAAACTTAATTAACAAATGCATTATTTGGCTATTTTTCAGCATTACACTTGTTTTTTTTTGCTTAATCAACTGTGAATAACATATTTTTTCAACTTTTTTTGATAGTTCGATAACGATTCACTATTTTTATTTTTATTAACAATTTAATTAACGTAGCCATGCACAGTATATGATATAAGATTTTTACAAGTATTTCACAGGTGAGGATATTATTATGAAATCAAACTAATTCTAAGAAAATCACTTTATTTTACTGATACCGTCGAAACTGCATGTGATAGACTTACATCCGAACTATCGTTATCGAACAATCAAAGAAGTTAAAAGATGTGTTATTAACAGTTGATTACACAAAAAAAAACAAGTTTGAATGCTGAAAAATAGCCAAATAATGCATTTGTTAATTAAGTTTGGTTAAACAATTATCAAATGTTATCGATTCATAGCAAAAAATCATTGCTATATAACTGGCTGTTAATTCAGGGAAAAAGCGGTATTTTATTTATAAATACATAAAATGATAAAAATTTGTTTAAACCATTTTTGTTTACAATAATAAATTTTTAACTGTCATCAAAATATTCCTAAAAATTTAGAAGTTAGTTATTTACAGTTAATTGCATCGAAAAAATCAAGTTTGTACCTCCAAAAATAGCCAAATATTGCATTTGTTAATTAAGGTAGTTTAAACAATTATTAACTTTTATTTGGTGAGTAATATATGATCGATTCCATAGAAAAAACTGTATTCATTCCATCAAAAATACCTGATATGTATATTTGTTTATAAAAGTTTCTTTTAAAATAACAAATTATTTATTAACTCTTATTAATTCAACTGAAAAACTCTTTTTGTCCATAAATTGTTCAAATTTAGTGCTAATCAAGTGACGAATCGCCGCCAATCCCCACGAAACCATTTCCATTCACTTATTTGTTTATAACAAATTCAATAAATTTTGTAACATTTGCATTTCTATTGGACATGTTTTTTGGATAGTTGCTTTCAGTTTTCTAGGTATTTTTGATTGATTCAAAGCATTTTTTAAAAACCGGTATACCTTAAAAGTCAAAATTTGTTTTCACTTTTGTTATTAAATAAACAAAAAAATTTAAAAATCGGTAACGACAGTTCGATGCGAAATTTTATTAGCTTTTATTTGAAAGAAGAAGTTAAAATTGAATAATAATTTTCTTCTGAAAATCAATTTGTCCAAGGACGTTTTTTTGTCCCACTGTGCGATGGCGCCATCAATGTGTTCCGGAAGGTACTTCGAAGAGAAGCTTTCATTCTGGTTTAAATCTGAGAAGAGTCTAAGAAGTCGGTAGTTTCGGATTCGACCACAGTTGATCCTGTTTAATTGACCGAGTCGAGTGTTCTTGTACCCGGATTTAATTCAATTTACAGACCTCTAACTCCACATAAACCATCCTACACTGAGTTGTTCTCCTCAATTAATGCACTCGTTTCTTTTAGATATAGAGGGCGCTAAAAGCTACAGGAAGAAAAAAATTCTTCTAAACTTACAGTAATTTCAGATAAAATACGGACAGCCTATCTTTTCTATTAAGATTACTCAATTTTCTGCAGATTTTACAGAAATTTTTAGTAATTTTATAAATTTACGGATATTTTCTGTAGTATTTACTAAACTTTTGTGTCAAGTTGATATATTCAAACTGTAAACTCTGATAAAAAGTATGTAAATTTTATAACAAGTATCCGTAAATTTGTAAAGTGGGACGATGGTCGTGGGGGTTAAGAAAAAGATTCTCTAAGTACTTAAAGCTGTTGCTCTTGGTGGTTCGGAACTCACCTTAAACTGTAGGTCCCCCTCTCACCGCCAAGTAAGTGTGTGAGGGGGGGGGGGGTGTACAGGAATAGGGAAGAGATACAAGAAAAATGTAAACCCTTAGGTGACACATTAGAAGCTTCCATTCCGTAAATTTGTAAAATATAACTGAAAATTCTGTAATATCTGCAGAAAATTGGGTAATCTTTACAGAAAAGCTACTAATTACAAAAAAAATCGATTTAATGTGATAACGCGTCCCTGACTAGATGTCGTCCCAAAACTATGTTAACAATTTTAGGCGTAGGAAAGAGGATGATTTTTCACTAAAATAGGGTATAATAATGGAGGAATAAATGCTTTTAAATAAAATTAATGCAAATACCATATTGAATGCAATATGAAACACTTTAAATTTCCAAGCTTTCAAGTCGAAATATATATTGAATTTTCAACAAACAAGAATAATTTACAAACCAAAAACAGGAATTTTTAGCCAAGTATATAGTGGAATTTTCAGCTAAAAAAAAATAATTTTCAACTAAATAGTTGAATTTTTTTCGTTTTTTCGTTGTGAGGCCAAAAGGACGAATTATTTACAAAAAATTTTTTTAACCAAAAAGTTAATTTTCTACTGAAACGTTAAACTTTCATTAAAACAGTTTAATTTTTAAACAAAAAGGATGAATTTTCAACCAAAAATAATAGTTTTTCACCAAAAAGACGAAATTTCAACAGAATATATGAATCTTCAACAAGAAAAGATCAATTTTCAATAAAAAGTATCAATTTTCAACCAAAAATAAAATAGCTACATTGTTAGTTAAAAAAATTAATTCTCAACCAAAAAAAAAAAGAATTTTCAACAAAGTAGTTACATTTTCAACCAAAGAGTTAAATTTTCAACTAAAATGATGAATCCTAAAAAATGAATTCTCAACAAAAGAGTTGAACCAAAAAGATGATTCTTTAACCAAGAAGATTAATTTTCTAAAAGTGGAAAAGTTAAATTTTTATCTAAAAAAGATGAATTTTGAACTAATAGTTAAATTTTCAACCGAAAAGATGAATTTTCCAGCAAGAAGATTAATGTTCTGCCAAAAATACGAGTTTTCAACAAAATGCATCAATTTTCAACCACATTGTTTAATTTTGAATCCACTAAGACGCATTATCTACAAAAGAATTTAATTTTTAACCTGAAAATATTATTTTTCAACAAAAAAGTCCATTTTCTACCAAATATTTAAATTTTCATAATAATAGTTTCATTTTTGACAAAAAATTAATTTTTTACCGAATAGTTTAAATTTCTACGAAATTGTTGAATCATTAACGCAACCAGATTAATTTAGACCTAGAAAATTGCATTTTTAATGAAAAATTGATGAATTTTCGACCAAGAAGATTAATGTTCGAACTAAAATACGAATTTTTAACAAAATACATGGATTTTCCACTAGAAAAGGTCCATTTTCAATTGAAAATATCAATTTCAACATTTGTCAAATTTGGGCGTTTTACGTTAAAAAACTCTTTTAATTTTATGTAAATTATTCTGGAAAATTGAAAATCTTCACAACACAATACAAGATCTCACAAAAGTTGAAATATTGAAAAACTGCATTAAGAATGATGTTGTAAGTTCTTGTAGTCTATTAAAGAAGTGTCCAAATTAAACAAAAAAATATTACGTGTTTGCTAAAAACATTTGCTGTTTTAATAAATCATAGATAAAACAGTAATTTCAGTAAAGCAACAGCTTTTTACATGAAAATGTTACCTAGATATCCACTATCTATCAAATGTAATTTTTAAGCAGAGGGATACTTTTTTAGAAAAAAGAACAAAAAATTAAAAACTATTTTTACAGAACTTACAAATAAATACAATAAAGTACAACAATAATTACATTAATATTCGTACTATTATTTGGTCTATTAGCGCGTAGGTACACGAATTTACGAATACAAGAATCTAAAGGAATTCACAGATTTTGTTGAAAAAAGTTGTTCTTTTTTTACCTATGATGACAAATATTCAGTATATTGCAATTAGATAAATTTAAACTAAGATGAGCAAATGATCGCTGTTACAAAAAAAGCTTCTATGTTTAAACTTTAAAGGAATGGTAGAATATTAAAAGACAATAATCGTTTTTTAACAACTGGAAACTTACGTTCAGAGCTTTTTTAAAAATATATGTTTACAAAAAAGCTCAAAACTTAAGTTTCTTGTTATTTAATAACGATTATTACCTTTAATATTCTACCATTGCTTTAAAGTTTAAGCATAGAAGCTTTTTTTGTTATAGCCATCAATTACATATTTTAATTTAAAATTAAAAAATATTTTAGATCCTTGTAGTTGTGCTTTTTTGTAAATTCTTGTAGGAAATTAAAACTACAATAGAATACAACAATATACAAAAAAGTACAAAATTCGTGCTAATAATGGATAAAAGTTATGCTTTCCTGTAATTTTTTTTGTAACATAATCAATTTCTTTGTAGGTTCCTGTAAAAGTGATTTTACTTTTTCGTAAAAATGTTTCCACCAGGGCTCTTGATAATATTCCTGGAAATTCCTTCGAATATTTGAAATCCTATGATACATTTTGAGATCCTGGGAGATTCATTAAATACTTTAATGAGAGCCTTTAAAATCTCTTAAAATTATTGAAATTTTATAAAGTTCCTTCTTCTTGAAAATGATTTAAAATATTTGGAAATTTGAAAAATTGTCTGAAATTCCTTTAATGATTAAAAATATTATAAACTTTCATAAATTATATATGAAATCCTTCCAAATCATCCGAAATTCTTTAAAAGTGCATACAATTTTTTAAATCCTGCGAAATCCACTCAAACATTTGAAAATCTCTTCAAATCTTTGAAATTTATAAAAAATCTAAAATGTTTAGAAATTTTTTTAATCTATTGAAATCCCATAAAAATCCAATGTTATTCTGTGAAGTCCTTTGGACTCATTTAAAATAACATAAAACCTTCTAAGTTCTATAAAATAATTAAAAACCCTTATAAAGTTTAGGAAATTCTTGCAATTTCATTATCATTTTTTGAATTTCTTAAAATCCCTTCAAATAATATTATATCCCATTCCGCTTCTGTAAAGATTATATACAAACCAAGCACGCGATAAAATGTAATAAAATAAGAATTTTATTCTTGAACTTATTTTTTCAAATAATTGTATTATAAAGAATAATAATAATGAAAATTTAATTTTTATATTTTAAGCATCGAGGAGCAGATCTAATTTTCTATAATTATAAAATAAGAGCCTACTTCTTCATCACGAAAATCATTATTTTTAAACTCTTTGTAATTGATATGAATAGAAAAAGGATGTTTTATGTTGATCTGAAATACTCTTTGTTTCATTCAATTCAAATTAAATAGTTCCGAATTTTTCATTTTCACTTATATGATGTACATAGTGTCTCTTTACGTAAAAAATATTAAACCAGAATTTGGAAAACCTCGAAGGAAAGAATGTTGCTAAATCCACACACATAATTAGGAATTGAGTTTCAGTTGAAGGGCATAACAAAACTGAGAAAAATTTAAGATTAGTATTTGTATTTGACATGAGCAAAAGTCACCTTATTGTCAATTATTTGTTAAAAGTTGTACTTTCGCCAAAGGTGATACATTGACCGTTTTTCAACATTTTCGTTGCATTATTTGAAATGAAATAATTATTTTTGAAGACCAAAGTGATGAATTTTCGATAAAAAAAAATAAATTCTCAACAATAAGTGTAATAATTGATATTTTCACCAAGAAATATTTTGATTTTCAATTAAAAACAGTTGAGTTAAACCAAAAAATACGAATTTTTAACAAATTATTTGAATCCTTAACCAAAACGGACTAATTAGCAAACCAAGCATAGGAATATTTGACCCAAAAAAAGACGAGAAGGGAATTTTCAACTAAAAAAGCTCAATTTTTCGACAAAAATGAAATAGCTATATACCCATGTTCTGCCAAAAAATTAATTCTTAACACAAAAAAGGATTTATCAAACAAATAGTCAAATTTTATGCAAAGAAATTATTTTTCATCTTAAATAATGAATCTTCTACCAAAAAAATGAATATTTAACCCAATAATTGAATTTTCAACCCAAAAGATGAATTTTCTACCAAGAAAGCCAAATTTTCAACAAAATAGATGAATTTTCAACCAAAAAGGTGAATTTTCAACCAAAAAGATTAAATCTCTATCAAAAAAGATGAATTTTCGACAAAAAAAAAGAATAGTTAAATTTTCAGTTATTAAAATTAATTTTCAATAGACAAAATTCTTTCCACCAAATAAATGAATTTTCAGCCAAAAAGGTGAATTAGTCACTAAGAAGATGAATGCTCTGCCACAAAAGACAAAGTTTCAACAAAATACCGAAATTTTCAACCAAATAGCTGAATTTTCAAGTAAATGAGAAGATAAATGTTAAAACAAATATGGGATACTTAAATTTTAAGTTAAAAAAATTAATTTTGACAAAAAAAGAACGATTTTTTAACAAAAAAGTTAAATTTTTAAGCGAAGAAATTAATTTTTAACGCAAATAATGAATCTTCAATCACAAAAATGAATATACAACGTTTTCATATCATAACATTTTCTCTAAATGAGGATTTGAAAGTGAAGTTATTAGATAAGAAATAATAATATAGGACTTACAGTAAATCTGAAGGTATATCTTGTATATCTTTAATAGTAAAATAAGAATGAAAAGAAATTTTATATATATATATATATATATATATATATATATACCATTAAGCCATTTCCCTTTCGGCGAGCCTGTAGGGGTAAGCGTGACACTACCCGATTCGGGTAGTGTTTCTAGGTGGATAGTTTCTTGTAGTAAATAACTACAAGTGTGGGCTCACCACACCCACGACCGCCAACAGCAACGCAGTAGTGTCAGACGGTCACCCATTCAAGTATATATAATATAATATATAAATATAAATATATATATATATATATATATATATAATATTGTACACTATACAAACAATTATTTAATTCGATGAAACAATTACTTCACTTTAAGTGGCAACAAAGAGGAAGAAGTCGTAAATTAATAAAGAAGGAAGCCATTGACTTTGATCTCAATATTATAGAACTTTTACATTGAGGCATGAAGTAAGGTTTCCAAAGTTGGTGTAATGAGCAATTTACTAAACCTAAGAGGTCTTTGCAAAGAATTGGCTTCTTTGAGTATATATCTTCTCCTTTACGGGACTTATTTTTTGACAAACCACTTATTTTCATTTATTCTTTTTAATGATTCTTTTATAAATATTCAAAATTTAGATCAATTAATTTGATATATGTTACCGATTTTTAGATGACAATGGAAATACTTGTATAAAAAACGTAACAAGTTTGTGGATATCAAAAACAAAATCTGCAATGTCTTGCAATGCATTGCTTGTTCTACTTGCATTGCATACAAATGAGGGATCCATTGCATCATCACTATTGTGCTACTCTTTCGAGATTGTGATGAAATTCTCTTTACCCTATAACCCTCTTTTCCTATTTTAATAGAATTCTTACTTTTTTCTCCTGTTTTCAAGAAAATTCTGCTTTTTCCCCTTTTTCTCGTTTGTTCGCTTGAATGCGAAATGCATTAATAGAACCCAATATGATAATCAAACTATTTTCTGTTGAAAAGTCTACTATTATGTTTTTAGTTCGGAATTTATCTCTTTTGGCTGAAAATTCTACGGTTTGGTTGAAAATGCACTAATCTTGTTGAAAATGTATCTATTTTGTTAAAAAGTCATCTTTTTTTTGTCAAAAATTTAACTACTTGGTTAACCATGAAAGATTTTCTCAAAAATTAATTTTTTTGGTTCAAGATTACATTTTCCCAAGTATTCCATTTTTAGAAAATTCTTCTTCTTGATTAACTATCATTTTTTGGGTTGAATGTTGAAATCTTTCTTGAAAATTCATTTTTTTAACATTTATCATTGTGGTTGAAACTTTATCTCTTTGGTTGAAAATTTAACTATTTTCTTGAAAATTCGTATTATTTGGGGGAAAATAATTAATCTTCCTGGTTGAAAATGCATACTTTTTGGTTAGAAATGCAACTGTTTGGTTGTGAATTCATCTATTTCGGTTAAGCGTTCAAGCATTTTATTGAAAAATCGTCTTTTTTGGTTTATTTGGAATTTTTTATTTATTGTTAAAAAATTTTTTCAATTAAAATTTATTTTTTAAATAATTAAAATCATGCTTTGTTAAGAATTCATCATTTTTTGGTTGGAAAATCAATTGCTTGGATTTAAGTTAAACTAATTTTTGAAAAATTTATTTTTTGTTGTGAATATTCATTTTAGCATAAAATTAATATTCTCGGTTTGAAAATTCAACTGTTTTAAAGAAAAGCCGTCCTTTTGGCTTGAAAACTTAACAATTTGGTGGGAAATTAAACTATTTGATTGAAAATTAACTTTATTGCTGATAATTCACATTTTTGGTTGAACATTAAACTATTTTTATCAAAATGTAACTCTTTGGTAGAAAATAAACTTTTTTTTTCAAAAATAATATTTTCGTGTTTATAATTTAATTGTTTTGTTGATAATTCGCCTTTGTGGCTTCAAAATTCAACAATGTTGTTGAAAATTGATGTCTTTTGTTGAAAAGTCGTCTTTTTGGTAGTACTTTAATTTTCTTGGTGAAAATTCATATTTTTGGTTGGAAAAACTAATTGGTTGAAAATTCATATTTTTAGCTGAAAATTAAACTACTTCATTGGAGCTTGAACTACTTTGTTGAAAATTAATTTTTTTCAGTTAATGGTTCATCTGTTTGGTGGAAAATTAAACTATTATATTTTTAGACAATTAATCATTTTAAATGTATATTTATTTTCTGAATTACCTTGAAAATAATAAATAATAATAAATAAATAATAAATAAAAAGCTACAATCCTTTCTTCAGACATTCTTCCCTATCTCGCGTTGCTTTGCTAAAAAGTAGGATTTTTGTTTTCATATTATTTTTGAGGGCTAAAACAAAATATCCTACAAGTTTTCTTTTAGATTTTTCACGTATCTTGCGTATTTTGTCGTAATATTAGAATTTTCTATTTTTTTATATGAATTTCGATAAATAAATTAAAAACGAGAAGTTCTGTCAAAAAATAGTACAAAAAAATTCTTGTAGGAATTTTGAAACGCTGGAATTCCTCTAAAAACTTTCCCCAATATTTTGCTTCGTTTATTGGCTAAAAATTTGAATTTTCGGCTTTCTTATTGTATTTTCGATGAATAAAAAAAATGTCAAGTCCTATCAAAAAATGTTTTAAATAAATTTTGTAGGAGTTTTTGAAAGCAATAATTGCTCTTTGAGACTTTTTTTTGTATTTCGCGTCATTTGGTTCGAAATTCGAATGTTGTAGTTTCAAATTTCGGACAATTCTAATACTTTCTCAATCATAAATGATGAGAATGTAATAAATTATAACAAATTTGTATCTGTTTTTCGGGTAAATAACTTTTGTCTATCAATTTTTTTTCGTACCTTTTGTCGGTTTTCCACAAATTCTTCAGTTTTATTTTTAATGTTATTTTTTATTATCAAAACCAAAACTACACGTCCTATCAAGAAGTTATTCATAAAAAATGTGTAGATGTGTCTTAGGTGCACAATTTTTTTCTACTTTTTTTTCGTTGCTTCTGTCGTTTTTCCAAAAATTAAATTTTTTATTTTCAGTATTATTATTCACAAATAAAACAAAAACTACGCGTCCTATCAAGAAGTGATCAGAAACAGATTTGTAGATATTTTTTAGGATCACAATTTTTGTTGATTCATCCTTTTTCGTATCTTGCATAGTTTGATCACAAAATGGAATTTTTGATTTTTCCTTATTTTTTGTGTGATCAAAATTTGAATTTTCGTCTTTTCGAAAAAATTCAGAAAGGTTTTATGATAATCTTGTAGCGCTCTCAACAAGCGACGTTTTTCATCTCTTGACTTTTTTTCATACTGTGCATTGTTTGGCTTAAAATTGTGATTTTCTATTGTTTTTTTGCATTTTGAAAATGCTATAACTCTGATAATTTTCTTTACATAAAAAAAAAGTCATGAGGATAAATTGTCTGAGTTTCTGAGTAATATAAATAGCCGTACATAGAATTTTCAAATCTTGAAAAAAATGGTCAACAAATTTTGAAAATACTCTTAACTTTTCGAATTTTTATCCAAAATGGCTGGTTAACAAACCCTTCTTTCCTTTCAGGATCTAAAAAAAGTTTAAGGGCGGACGGTTTACAGACGGACGGACAGACAGACAGACACCATTGCCAAAAAAAAAAAATTGAAAATTTATATTTTTGATTTAAAATTGATCTTTTCTAGTTGAAAGTTCAAATATTTGGTTAAAAATTCATGTATTTCGTTGAAAATTAATCTTTTTTGGTGGAAAAAAAAATCTTTTTTGGTTAGAAATGCAACTGTTTGGTTATAAATAAATCTGTTTTGGTTGCTTTAGGTTGGTTTAATTTTGTTGAAAATTCTTCTTTTTTTATTGTATAATTCAACAGCTTCTTTATTTCAAATTAAAATCTTTTTTGGTTGAAATTTCGACTATTACATGTTTCGTTGAGAATTCATCTTTTTTGTTTGAAAAATCAACTATTTGGTTTAGAGTTAAACTAATTTTTTAAAAATTCATTTTTTTGTTGAAGATTCGTCATTTTAGTTGAAAATTAATACTTTCTGTTTGAAAATTCAACTGTTTTCAAGAAAATCCGTCTTTTTTACTAGAAAACTTAAGAATTTGGTAGAAAATTAAATTATTTGGTTGAAAATTAACTTTTATTCTTAATAATTTATATTTTTGACTGAAAATTCAACTATTTGGTTAAAAATTCAACTATTTTTATAAAAATTTAACTGTGTTGTAGATAATTCGCTTTTGAGGCTTTAAAATTGGATACTGGGGTAGAAAATTCAAGTATTTTGTTGAGAATTTGCCTTTTTGGTAAAACGTTACATTTTTTGGGCCAAAATTTATCTATTTGGTTGAAATTTCAACTGTTTGGTGAAAAATGTATCTGTTTTGGTTAAAAATTCAATTACTTGGTTGAAAGTTGAACTGCGATAATGAAATTTTTTTTTTTTTAGATTCACATCTTTGATTGAAAATTTAACTTTTATGTTGAAAATTCTTTTTTTTTGGTTCAAAATTAAGTTCTGTATCTGAAAATGTATTCTTTTTAGGTTTAAAAATCACCTATTTTGTTGAAAATTCGTCTTTTTTTTAAATTAATCTTGTTTGTTGAAATTTTAGCTTTTGGTGGAAGATTTAAATAGTTGGTTAAAAATTCGTCTTTTTTGTTTGAATTCAACTGGGTGAAATTTCGTTTTTTTTGCTAAAAATTAATTTTTTAAACCTGAAGTTTGATCATTCCATTTTTGGTTCGAAAATGTCTTCTGCAGTTGAAAATTCAACTTTTACTCAAAAATTCGTCTTTCTTGATTCAAAATTCATCTACTTGGTTAAGGATTCAACTATTTTGTTAAAGATTCATTTATTTCATTAAATCATCTGTTTGAAAATTCGGCTTTTGTTAGAAAATTAATCTTTTATGGTAGAAAAGTCACCTTTCTTGTTTAAAAATGAATGTTTGTAGGTTGAAACTTCAGCTATTTTGATAGTCATCTTTTTCAGTCGAAAATTCAACTGTTTCGATTAGAAAATTTATCTTTTTTGGTTGAAAATGAACTTTTTGTTGAAAATTCAACTGCTTTCGAAAAACTCGTCTTTTGGCTTGAAAATTGAAATATTTGTTCAAAAGTTCATCTATTTGGTTGAAATTTTTTTTTTTTTTCCTTGAACTTTCAACTATTTGGTTGTTAATGCAGCTGCCTGGTTAGAAATTAATTCTGCTTTCTTTACCAAAATTTATGCCGCATTATTCTTCTATTTTCGTAAAAAATCACCCAATTTCCTCTGAATTTTGGACTTCGTTAATTTGCGATAGGGGAGGGGGTAGAGTAGAGACAGAACAGAAAGACAGTTTGGGAACCCATATGGGATCCTTCACGGACTCCTGTCTCATATTCTGCCGTGATTTGGAAAAACACTGTTAACTGCAAAAAACCGAAAAATGAGTTTTTTATATCGCTGGAATCGTGAAAAAAAGATACACCTGATTAGTAAAATAATTTTTTTAAATTGTTAATAACTTTAAAATGATTATTGTATAATTTTCGGAAAACACCGTTAACTGCAAAGATTGGCGAGTTGTGATTTGAGAGAGAGCCGTAACTGACCTTTAACTGCAGGTGTAAATCAGAGACGACTGAATGCGTGACGCCAAAATTCGAGAAAACGCCGTAACCGACAGTTACGGACTTTACCAAAATTATTGGACGGCGATTTCGAGCCTTCGTGATTTCGGAGCGGTCCGTAAGTGCTTACGGCGTTCTCGGGAATCATCGAACCCCGAGAAAAAAGGTTTGTGATTCGAGAAACGCCGTAACTGCACTTAGTATTAGTTATTATATTCTTTTGCCGTGAACGGCGTTCTCTCAAATCACGGCAGGCCTATTTCTGAGGTCCGTAATTCGAAGAGAGCCGTAACTGCCCGTTAAGGCGTTTTCTCGAATTTCAGCATCCCAATCAGCACCGTTAACTGCATTTTAGATAATTAATAAACATTTTTTAACAATTTTTCTTGCAAAAATGAAAAGATCGTATGCAAATTAGTCAAGAACAACAACAAAAAATTCAGAAAATGAATAAGAATCCGCGATACACGCGAATAAACATTCGAACAGTTTTCGTCGATATTCTCGGCTTCGTTCATTTTGCAGTTAACGGTGTTTTCCCAAATCACGGCAGTATTAATGAAGGTTCCTGAATGGACGGGTTTGCAATTAATATTTAATGAGTGCGCAGTACTTTTCTATAATATCTACAGCTGCGCAGTAGATTTTTGGGCTTTTAGGATTTCCGAATATACACCTAACATTTTTTAAGCAGATTTGATTAAAAAGAAGTTATACCCCCATCTGGCATTTCATGTAGGAGCAATCCATAGGTTTCCATGTAAGAATTCATTAAAGAATCTCTATAGACCCACAAATATTTCCCAACCTATCTCAGATCTTAATTTGAGACAGAAATTCAAAAAAGGATCACATATGGGTTCCAACATAGGTTCCCATGTAGTTTACTATGTAGGCTTTTTTGGTAGCGATGTCATGATATTTGACTGAAAGTAAAATCCATCTGCATCCTCAGAAGCAGAAGCAGAGGCAGATGTAATACTGGTAGGAAGAATGAATCGCGAATCGATCGGCGTCCATTGGGGTGTCTATTCAGCTTCCCCTAAGCTTTCCCTGACCTTCTCTCTCTCTCACTTTCACTGTCTCTCTCTCATCCCTTCTCCGTCCCTTCATTGATCACATTAGTCTTGCCTACCCCATGAAATACCATCAGGTTCGTATCTCCGTTTAGGTAATTTTCTATTAATGTCGTTATTACCACGAATTTAACTATCAAGCGATAACGAGCTTCTTTTTTTCTGTCGGTATCACACCTGACATGAAAGTAGCATGTATTTCCAATGATAATAAGGGGTTGTTAAAAAACTACATAGCGCTAATTTAAAAACTGTTTCCACTTCTTCGTCACAGATCACCACATAAAGCTTGAAATCCCTAAGGTGACGTCACAAATAGGAAAATTCAGACAAAATTTTGTCTTCGATTTCATTTGATAAACACATGAAATAAAAATAAAGGGAATTAGAGGGGTGTAAATTTTAAAACAAGAAAGATTAATTTTCTGTCAAAAAAGATGAATTTTCAACGAAGGAGTTGAGTCTCCAAGTTAATGTTTTATAAAAAAGTTGACTTTTAAATTCTGAAAGCTGAAATTTCAACCAAGAAAGATAATTTATCAACCCAATAGTTTAATTTTCAACAAAACAAAAATTAATTTTAGACCATGTAGTTCCATTT
>CAKNYM010052449.1:260013-282954 GCA_932195095.1 Andricus curvator
GAGGAAGGTATGTGACCTAATTTATTTTTATGGAAAATCACAAGGGTTCCTTTCCCCACGAGACGTTGGAAAGGGGTAAGGATGTGACCTACATTATTTCTGCGACTAATAACAGGGGTGACTTTCCACCCCCAAAAGACGTTGGATAAGGGTAAGGTTGTGACCTACATTATTTCTGGGAACAGTCACAGGGATTACTTCCAGCCCCCTAAA
Organism: Andricus curvator; assembly: GCA_932195095.1. Lineage (NCBI taxonomy): Eukaryota > Metazoa > Arthropoda > Insecta > Hymenoptera > Cynipidae > Andricus > Andricus curvator. The sequence goes on from CAKNYM010052449.1 coordinate 260,227, forward strand.
GACGTTGGAAAGGGGAAGGTATGTGACCTAATTTATTTGTATGGCCAATCACAAGGGTGCCTTCTCCCACGAGACGTTGTAAAGGGGTAAGGATATGACCTACATTATTTCTGCGACTAATCACTGGCGTGACTTTTCGCCCCCACAAGACGTTGGAAGGGGTAAGATTGTGACCTACATTATTTCTGCGAACAGTCACACGGGCGACTTCCCCCCACGAAATGTTGGAGAGGGGGATACATGTGACCTACATTCTTTCTGTGACCAGTCACAGGGTTGCGTTTCTCCCACAACATGCTGGAAAGGGGTGGGGATGTGACCTAATTTATTTCTGACCTACGTTAATTTTGTGACCATTCACAGGAGTGCCACAAGTTTTATTCCAAGTAATTTTACACTTTCTACCAACATTTTCCTACTTTTCTTGGAAAATATTGGTTTGTCAGACAAACTTTATCATATACAAAAGGTGTATTTGAGTATATCTACAACTTGGATTTAAAGCTTTTTAAGCAAATTTTATTATTTACTGAGATAAGCGCAAGAATCAGTGATTTTCATGGGTTTTTCATGGTTTTCACAATAAAAATCGCATTTGCGCCTATTTTCACGACCATATTCGTGATCGGCGCGTCAAAATATATAAGTATACGGAGTCTCAAATTAATCAGAGGTATACGCTTTTCGGAAGTACACCCTTACAAAAAAAAAAGATTTTAATTTGTAATAAAAAATAGTTGAATTTGACTAAAAAAGACGAATTTTTAACATAGTAGTTGAATCCTCAATCATAGTTATATTTTTAACAAAAGAATTCAATTCGTAACCAAACGAGATGAGTTCCAAACCAAAAATACAACGGGATACATTTTGACCAGGAAAAATTAGATTTTATCCCAGAATAGTCGGATATTCTTGTCGAGATTTATTAATTCCGTTCACATTCAAGTGAAAAAAACGAGAAAAAGCGGAACTTCCTTGAAAACAGGGGAAAAATATAAATTCTTGAAAAAAGGGGAAAAGAGGGAAATAGGGGAAACAGTCTGAAGTTTGAAATATGGAAGTGATTTTCAAACTTATTAAGTTATTATTTAACTGTACCTTTGCAGGGCCATTTTTCAGAAAATTCGCAAACTTTATTAAAACTTATCATCAGGAAACGTACTAGACAATGTTCTCAAATGAAAAAAGGTTAAAAGAATTTAATTAAAAGTATTCTGATTAGTATCAATTAGCTTTAACTAATTATTCATTATTCACTGTTCGATTGTTGGTTATATAAAATTCAATTAATATTTTGTATTTAAAAATAGGATAGGTGAAACGTTGGCGATACGTGACATTTTCAGGGATTATAGAATCAAATAGAATTTCACTTAATTGAAATTAAATAAAGAGCAAGAAAGTTGGCGTTACGATTACTACAATTAAGGTCACGATTACTGGGATGTTTATCTTATGTGCCCATATACAATTTTAAATTCCTCTTCTTTCTTGGTGGTATTTGTGTAGAACAAATTAAAAATATTGATAACTTTGAAGAATGAATGTCAGGAAAATTAGTTTATTGATTTATATTTGAATAACTTATCACCATGATCAGAAACCTTGAAAATGTTGCAAGCAGTTTGTTCTTTTGAATCTCTTACAACTTCGCTATCTGAAGATCCACCAAACAATGCCCCTCGAATGTTGACAATGGCACTCAAGAAAATGCAACTTAATCACCCCCACATATGAGCAGCCCTTCATCCTGTTAAAGCCGAAAGAATAAAAATAAACAACTAACACAGGCCGACAAAATTTAAACCCAAAGACGGGACTATGTGACTCCGAAGGATTTTGGTATCCTAAAACCGAATCCATTATCCAAATTCTTCCTATACGTCAGGTTTTTGAGATATCCTAACCTGAAAGTGCAAAAATGGCTATTTTTAGCCATATTTGAGGCAATATAACACGATCAACAGTTTTTTCCCCCAAAAACTGCTAACGCCATCGTTTAGTACTCCTTTTTATCTCCCGTTTCCATTCTTGATCATCCCGAACCGATTTTTTTTCTCCGAGATATCACACACTAACCATTCAGTTTCTCTTCGCCTTGAATTGTTCCACAGTGCATTGTGGAACTGAAATGATTAATGTGTAATATCTCGGAGAAAAAAAATCGGTTCGGGATGATCAAAATTGGAAATGGAAGATAAAAAGGAGTACTGAACGATGGCGTTAACAGTTTTTTGAGGGAAAAATTTTTGATCGTGTTATATTGCCTCAAATATGGCTAAAATAGCAATTTTTGCACTCATGTTAGGATATCTCAAAAACCTGACGTATAGGAAAAATCTGGATAACGGATTCGGTTTTGGGATACCAAAATCCTTCGGGGTCACATAGTCCGGTCTTTAGGTACAAAAATGATGTCATTTTTGTTGGCCTGTGTAATTATTCCTTGGAAGATCCTTTTAAGAAAGTTGATAATAAATTTAATTATATATTGCAATATTCAAATTCATTCATTTACTTTATCCGTATTGCAGTCTTCTATGTTTCTCGTCAATTATCGCGTGCTTTTGTCCCTTTATTTTTTTTCCACCACCCAATTTTGACATATTATAAAATTCTGGTTCCACTTAAAGTTGTTTCAATTGGATAGAAATTCTTCAGTTTCAATTGGAGTATCAAATTTTGATCATCTTAGATCGACATTAAAATTATTTTTTATTCGATTTTAGGATAACTTAAAATTTATGCAGTGTAGGGGAAGTTCCTTAAAAAAATAATGAAGGCTATAGTTACTTTGTGAATATAGTAACTTGTTATATTTCCAGCCACCGATTCAAGTAACTTGAAGTTTCTTTTTTTACATACGGAAACATATGTAAAAAATTATATGAATTTTCAAAAAATAAATCAACACTGTTATTTTTTCTGTTTGCACAATGTAGAATTACCAATTGCAAATATAAAAAATTGAATAAATATGAATTTTAAATCTTCAAAAGTAAACTATTCTAAAGAATTCAAAATTGCATCATTTTCTATAATACACATTAAATATTGAAGACTCTTCAATATTGAAAATATTGAAAATTGAAGAGCTTTACTTTGAAAATCGATAAAATTTAGAGAAATTCGAATTGTGAATCTTCGAAATTGAACTATTTCAAAAACAATAAAAATACGTTCAAAATTAAATACCTAGAAAGTATGATAAAATCTTGAAAATTTTAAGTTCTAAATTTTATAATTAAAAATCGTGTAATTTTGATGATTTATATTTAAAATTTTATCAATTTGGACGATTTTTAATTGAAAACTTCAGATTTTTTACCTTCAAAATCATCAAAATTATCACAATTTATGAGTTGTTACCTATATATATTTGAAATTAAAGAACTATATACAGCAAATCGTTAAAATTGAAGAAATTGCAATTATAAATGTTCAAAATGGTAGAATTTCAAACTGTGAATCGAAAACCCTTAAAATTGAAGAGTTTATATTTTAAAAAATTTACAATAGAAAATTATGTATGTTTTGAGTTTTATAATTAAAAATTCGAAATATCTCGTCGTCCCTAAATTCGGGATGACTAGTCTAATACTTTTCATAAGCTTGGCTAGTCTGTAATTTTGATGATTTATGTCTGAAACTTCATCAATTTGGAAGATTTAGAACTGAAAACTTGACTTTTGTTTTCAATTGTAACTCTTCAAAATTTGAGAACTTTGAATTGTAGATCTTAAAAATTGAGGAGTTTCAGATTTTGAATATTTACAATCAAAAATCATGCAAGTTTAAAGTTTAGCAATTAAAAATTCTGTAATTTTGATGCTTCACATTCAGAATTTCTTTAATTTGGAAATTTTAGAATTGAAAACTTGTCTTTTGATTTCCAAAATCATCCAAATTAAAGAAATTTTATTTATACATCTCTAAAATTCAAGAGTTTTCAATTGTAAATTTTCAAAATTTGAGAACTTTAAATTGTAAATCTTTAAAATTGAATATTTTTCATTTTTTTAAATCTAAAATTAAAATTATTTAAAGTTTTAAGTTTTGAGATTAAAAATTGTGCAAGTTTGATTCTTTACATTCGAAATTTCTTCAATTTGAAAAATTGTGTATTGAAAACTTGACTTTTGATTCTTCAAGTTTGTCAAAATGTAAGAATTTGTATCTAAATATTTTCAAAATTAAAGAGCTTTCAAATGTATCTTCGAAATGGAATTATTTAAAAAAAATTTAAACTACATAATTTTAAATTTGACACTTTTAAAATTGAAGAATCTTTAGTTGCAAATTTTCAAGATAGACGTATTTCAAAAAGGTATTAAAAAGTTTATTTTAAACTAGAAACATTCAAAACTAATCAATTTAAAGAATTTCCAATTATAGATTTCAAATTGGATCTGTGTCGAAAATGGAAAACATCAGTAAGTCTCAGAATTCCAGAATATCTTTTGAATAAAAATAAGAATCAGAATAAGAATTCCTATATAAAATCCAACATTAACTTATTAATTTCTTTCTTTGCGTCTGATTACTACTGGGATACAATATTACATTTAACTAAAATTGACAGACTACTGAAAGTCGATTGAAATTAAAATTAAATTTGAAATTAAAAGTGTATGAAAGCCCATGTAGCTATTTTCATATTATTTAAAGTCATGATTATTAATCATATCTTGAAGTAGTTCAAATGGAAGCACATATTTTAATTTGATAATTAGGCAATCAAATTAGGGGGATCGTATTAAGCGCACGTAGCCCGCTATTTTTGCTAGTAATAAATAATTTCCTTGATTGAGAATGAAAATATATTTTCAAATTTCAACTCAATCTCGAAAGTGTAGCACAATAGGGGTGATGCAATGTATCCCTCATTTGTATTCTATTCAAGTAGAACAAGTAATGCATTACAAGACATTGCAGATTCTGTTTTTGATATCTACAAACTTGTTACGTTTTTATACAAATAAATATTTCCACTATAATATAGAAATCGATAAAACATAGTAAATTTAATTATCCTAATGTTCAATAGTTATAAGAGGATCATTAAAGAAAAAAAGTAGTTTCTAAAATAAATACCGTAAAGTGGAGGGTCGTGCATAAATTACTTAAATTATTTTGGGTCGGAGGCACGTGGTCAAAATCATTTCTTACGTAAGATTTTTTCAAGAATCCATCAGTTTAGTAGCAAATTCAAATCTTTGCCCCAAAGTTCAAATATTTGTTGAAAATTCATTATTTTTGGTTGAAGATTCATCATTTTTGTTAAAAATTCGTTCTTTCAGCTGAACATTTAACTATTACATTTTTGGCACAAAATTGACATTTTTCAGTTGAAAATACAACTGTTCAGTTGCCAATTCAGGTATTTTATTGAAAATACGTCTTTTTGGTAGAAAATGAACACTTTTGGTTGAAAATTCTTCTTTTTTAGTAGAAATGAAATCTTTTTGGCCTAAAGTGCAACCGTTGTTGAAAACTAATCTATTTTAGTTAAGAATTTATCTGTTTGATAGAAAATTCGTCTTTTTTAATTGGAATCAACTGATCTAAAATAAAAATATTTTTTCGTTGCAATATCAACTATTACATTTTTCTTCGAAAATTCATCTTCATGGTAGAAAATTAGTTTTTGAACTGAAAATTTAACTTTCCATTTTTGGTACAAAATGTATCTTTTTTGTCGAAAACTCAACTATTGATTACAATTTGATTTACATATGTATTTTGTTGGAAATTCGTCTTTTTTATTAGAAAATTAACTTTTCAGTTGAAGATGCAACTGTTTAGTTGAAAATCAATCTTTTTTATTCGAGGATTCAAGCATTTTGTTGAAAATTTGTATTTTTTGGTCGAAAATTAATATTTTTCGTTGAAATCTAATTTTTTTTGTTAAAAATTAAACTGTTTTTTGTGAATATCTCGTCTTCCTGGGTTGCAAATTCAACATTTTGGATGAAATTTTTCTTTCTTTTTGACTGCAAAATCTTTCTTGGTTCAAAATGCAACTCTTGTTGAAAATTCGTATTTTTTATTTGAAAATTCATCTCTTTTTGTAAAAATTTCATCTTTTTTGCTTAAAAATTGTGCTGCTCGGTAGAAAATGTATCTTTTTGTGAAGAATTAAACAATTTTGTTAAAAAATCGTCAATTTTTCTAACATCGTAACTGTCTTTAATTTAGAATTAAAATATTTTCCTGGTTAAAATATCAACTATTACATTTTTTGTTGAGAATTCATAGTTTTTCGTTGAAAACTCAACTGTTTGCTTGAAAGGTCAACTACTTTGTTAATTTATCAAAAAACTGTTGTAATGATACGTGGTTGATAATTCCAGAAAAAAGCTTGGATGTAATTTATGCATGGCCGCTAGACGACGGACTTTTTAATTTTCAAGTTTTCTTCTTGGCAATGAGCGACGTATTTTCTATCGCATTCCTTGCCTTCAACTCATGAATTTACATAAGAACGCTCAGCACTCTTACTTCAAGACTGCTCTTGAAATTAAATGCCCAAAAGTTTATTTCTGAGGGTGTTCCACTAAAGCGAGAATTTCGCTTTCTGGTTGGAGGATTAGCATTTCGATTAAAAAAGTTATAGACTCAACAGGCTTTGCGGACATTTTATACTGCTGAGGGCGATTAAAAACTTTCATTTTTTTCCCCAGGTGTCTTTTTATCCTTCACAGAATTTTAGCTGAGAGCTTATTCGTAATCAGTGATCTGTCCAAACAGCTAGCTGTAGCAAGTTGTCAGTATGTAACGAGCAAGTTTCGACGAATAGTCTGGCTTTGCACACGAAAAACTTTTTATCGGCGACTAACTTTGAAAATTATTCCGGGTCTGATAAAAAATGGGGTGCAATGTATATTTCACGGTATGTATTTATGAACCACTGAACTCTTGAACTTATGACCACTAAGGGTTTGTGTTTGCATTTGGTTGCTCATTACATACCCATGTAAGTACTTACATTTTCAAGTGACGTAGGTTGATTTTTACCACGAGACGTCAAGTTTTTTGCTTTAATATGCATTAGAGTACTCAAGGATTACTTTTTGCGTAATACCAAAAATATACCTACAGCACAGAACAGTATTTGCAATGCCGGAATAAAGTATTTATGTTGATTGAAAGCTTGGATACAGTTATTTCAAGCGTTAAACCGCTTGTTTTGACTGCGTAGTAAATTTTCAATTTACCCAGGTGCACAAAATAAAGTGTCATGTGCAGTAAACTAGACCACCATACCCATATGATTTTGGGGTCGCTGAATCCGAATAAAGTGTTTATTATACTCCACCAGGTCAACGTTCGTCCCTGACATAAAAAAAATGACTTAGGAACACGGAAATCATCGCTTTTGAAGCTGAGGCATAATCCTTTATTCATTTTTTATGCTATCGTGATCCTTTATTCTCAAAAACGTCTACGAGAAGGCTTTCTCTTAAGTTTTATGACCTTTTCAAGATGCACTTTTTTTAATGTCCAGCAAAAGTCAGCCATCATATTTATGTCCCATCTTCCTTGATATTGACGTTCCATTTCTTTAATATCTTGGTGGAATCGTTCTTCTTATTCATCACTGTAATCTGCTAAATGCATTCGGAAAAAATCGAGATGGAAAAGAGAAAATGCAGCTTCAGTGTCATCGAACACCTCATGTTACCAAAGTTTTTCACCATATCAGCTCTAATTTCTTTGCAGCCCTTATACTTTTGATAACGCAGGACATTTTATACAACTTGCTTGTAACTAATCCATGCTGCTTTCTGTTTTGGATTCATTGACGTGATGAAATTCTCATCATTCAGAATTTTCCGAATTTGTGGTTTATCGAAAATGCCTTCTTCCAATTTTGCATCCGATGATTTTGGAAATTTTCCTCTTAAATACTCGAAGCAACTTCTTTCACCCTTGAGGGCTTTGACAAACTGATTCATTAGACCAAGCTTTATGTAGAGAAGGGGAAGTAATACTTTTTTGGGTCAATCAGAGAATTAGCGATGATATTATTAGAAGCTGGTTGAAATGATGTTCTTTTTGGTAATGTTTTCTGTTTATAGGGATTGTCTCGAACCCGACTACGCGATAAGCACAACAAGCAAGGGTTGTTCGTGAATCCTGATTACTGTCCTAGTATGATGTTTAAAATTTGAATATTCCCAAAAACTTGCCAATCTTGCCTGGCTTTAATTCATTCATCAATTCGAAAAGATTAGGATTGTTTCTACTCTCATTTGATCCTTGACAGTTATCTTCAATTTTATTAGTGAATGTAATAATAATATGTCTCTATAATTTTAATTACATTTTTGAGCTTTCCGTAAATTAGAATTTGTCCGACTATCCGATTATCTAAAATATTTACAGGGTGTCTACCCGACGGATGATTTTAAATTCCTGGTCAATTGTTAATTTTTCCCGGTGAAAAGAGTTCAAAATATTTTAATAAATTCCAACGATATTTGAATCGGTAAGTGCAGAAAGGGAACTACTGGCATTTTTGGCCACAATGAACTAATAACACTCAGGGAAATTTCCTCTTGTGTCGAAAGGATGCTTTTTGACACGAATGGAAGTTCCTCTTAAATTTGAGGTTGAGAGGAATTGCATTTGTCACAAGAAGAATCTTTTTGCAGAAAACATGATCCTTTTGCAACAAACTTCACGTAATTTTGCAGTCAAATAATTCCGTTTGTGTAAAAACGATTTTCACGTGGTTCGAAACAAAACAGGCAAGAGGACGATGCTTTTGTTTCAAGACAACTTTTTCTCTGAGTGAATGTATTCATATAGATTTGAATACGCTCTATTTAATGGGTGCACTAGGAAAATTATACGAAAATTATTTGTTTACATATTTATAAATTCAAAAGTTAAAAAATTGTCATCAAGTGCAAAAAGGAAAAATCTTCAGCAGTAGACCCCTTTCTGCACTTGATCGAATATTTTTTGAATCAATATACGTAAAATATGTTTTTCTTTGTGAAATACTATCTGCGGAGTAACCAAAAGGATGAAGTGCATTGAAATTAGTTCAATGAACCTTTTATTTTATTAGCGCTATATTCATGTCCTATTCAGTTCCGTCATATCAACTTACAGATTCAATGATATTTCCTAATCTTATTATTCAAAGTAATATTCATTAAAAATTATGTCGAGCGATTCAGAAGATAGTATTGTAGAATCAGAGGGTTCATAATCAGAGTCGGTGTTTGAACCGGAACCTCCAAAAAGAAAAAAAGGAGTTCGTAATGAAGTACATTACAGAAGGAATGTGGTTAAAAATGCAAAGGTTGCAGAAGAAAAATACGCGAATTGGAAGGGAAATATAGTTGAAAAACGAAAAACTGGTGATCCTTGCAAGTAAATTTCAACAGTATTATAAATTATAATTTGTTTAGGATAATTATAATTTTTCATTGCTTCAAGTGTTCTATATCTTTTTAATGATTGAGGACATATGCAAATAGAAATTCATAAAAGTATTTCTAAAAATTTATATGCAAAAAACAGTGCTTTAGCATTTTTGTGAAATTGAGCAAGCTACCGTATTATCCACCTTTAACAGTCTTCATAATAAAAATGAGCAAGATGTCTTTCCACAAGGTCTCATTTTATTGGATGATCTGAAACGTATAAAAAAACAGGAAACAAAAGGCCGAAGTAAAGTACTTATACCTATTTTGTGATGAATCGTGGGAAAAGAATTCAAGTTTGTCACTCTGCTTTTTTGAGTTTGCACGGTGTAACAAAAAAGAGAGTTTATCGAATGTGCAATCTTTTATTACGAGGCGAAGTACCTTGTGATATAAGAGGCAAATCTTAAAGATGCAATGCAATAAGTCCAGAAACGTGTGAATCAATAAAGAACCATATAGAACAATTTCCAGTGAAAATCTCAAATTATAGCGGTGAAGAGTTTATGTATTGAGATGCAAAATTAAATACTACTATAATGCACAAACTATTCAAAAAGAAACATCCGAATATTGAAATAAGTTACTGGTTTTATTGGCAGTACTTCAAAAAAAAATTTAATCTCCGCTTTGATAGTGCCCAAATTGACACTTGTTCAATTTGTGAAGAAAATGGTGCATTATTACGAAGTAATAATATTGGTGATGCAGAAAAACAGCGTATTGTTGTCGAACTTATACTATACAAACACGTAGCAAAAAAGTTTTATACTAAAATAGAATCTGTTCGAAAGCTGTGTGAAATGCGAAACAATGTTGCTGGAATCTGTTCAGGTTACATGTCAAATTTTCCATTGCTAACATTCCAGTGCAAGATATATTCTACTATAGATAGTTATGGGTAAATACTTTCAGTATTCATAATGTAGGTGAAAACACAGCAAAACTTTACGTTTATCATGAAGGTATAGCGAAACAATGACCAAATGTAATATGTAGTTCTTTACTTGATCATATCGAATCCCACCTTGGTTCTAAGATCGAAGAATTGCACATTTTCAGTGTCAACTTTGCCGGCCAAAATAAAAACCACACAGTTGTTCGCTTTCTAATGGCCTTAGTAGATCCAAAGCGCTTCAAAAAGACTTTTCATTGTTTTCCAATTCGTGGCCACTCATTCCGTCCTTGCGATAGAGACTTTGCTCTTATTAAGCGACAAGTGAAAAAACATTACCGTGTGTATGTTCCACAAGATTTTATTGGGTTCGCAAAAAGAGCTCCAGAGAAATTTGAAATAACCGTGGTTGAAGGTTCAGATATAGTAAATTATAAAAATTGGTGGAAAAATTTGTATAAAAAAAATGCTATTAGCAAAGGAACGGCTTCTATTGATGACACAGAGAAACACACCTTTATCTTAAAAAAGAAAAATATTTTAGTCTCTATTACTACACAAGAAGCTGATACAAATAAAATATCTATCAACGAAAAGAAAATCAAAGATGTGAATAAAGTGAGACAATATATTCCCGATGAATATGATTACTTGTATAAAGAACTGCTTGAATGGCCTACGACAGAAGCAGTAGAGGATGTTTCTAATAAATAGTTTAATCTTCAAGCCAAAATTATTCAATGACACAATATTTTACCGAATAAGTTGGACTAAATTCTGTTTATTATTATTAAAATTATTAAAATGATTATGAATAAGAAAAATACCATTTTATTATCATAATAAACGAATTTTTTATTTATATAACGTGTTTTTTTTTGGATTTTATTGCCATTAAGTGCAGAAAGGGGTTTACTTCATGTAAGTTATTTGAGTATTGCTAAGAAACCAGTGTGAAAATGTCATCCTAGACAACTTCAAATTATATTCTGTTGTCCCCTCTACGAGCTGAGAACATAGAATTTGCACACAGTATTATCTATAATCAACTACACTGTTTTAATTGATTATCTCAAAATCCATATTTTGAAGTAGTTCCCTTTCTGCACTTAGCGTTCCATTTAAAGGTTTTGAGAGATATCTAAAAATCGTAACAGATTTGAAAGATTTCTGCTCTGGAAGTGATTCTGGAAAAGAATTAGAATTCGCAGTCATACGATAATTTTTGGTCACCAGAATTACAATTCTGATTAGGAACAGAGAAGTTTGTGGAAGAATTATAACTCTAATCTTGAAAAGAGATTTTTTAAAACTCTTTTTTTCTGAAGCAGAATACACATTATTTTCTATTCCTTTTCTATCCGATCCGATTCTATCCTATTTGATTATATCCGATCCTATCTGATTCTATACCATCATATCCGTGTCTATCCGATTCTATCCCATCCTTTCAAATCTGATTCCATCCGGTACTATTTGATGCTTTCTGATTCTATATGATTATATCTGAGTTTATCCAGTTCTATTTGATCCCATGCGATTCTATGTGATCCTATACTATTCTATCCGATCCTATAGGCGGAAGAAAAAGCCGACTAAAATTCGTGGAATATATATTTTACGACTATACAACAAGCGCTTGCTTTTAAAAACGGTCAAAAGAAACATGAACAGTGGCGCGCTTAAAGAAATCACCCAAGAAGATTACCAATCTTAGAGTGTTTTAGAATAGTAAGTCTCGTTACTTCTTTTAAAACATTTCAAAATTTCTTAAAATACCTTGAAATACTTTGTATTCCTCGGTTGTTGTTAATTCCTTAAAATCCCTAAAATCCATGAAAATCTGTTGAAATTTAAAATTTTGTAAAATCCTTTTAAAAAATTGAGATTTTCTCTGAAATTGTAATGGGTAATTTTTTTAAATACTCAAAATATTTTTAAATATCTTAAATTATTTTTAAATCATTCGAAATCTGTGAAACTTCTCGTAATACATTGGAATCGTTTGAAATTCCCCAAATTTTTCAAAAATTCTTTCAAATATTATGAAGTCTTGTAAAATTCCGTTAAATCATTTGAAAGCTTACAAAATTCTCTGAAATCCATGGACATTCCTTGGAATCTTTAAAATCTTCTTTGGAATCCTTAAAATCTTGTAAAATCCCTTGAAAAATTTGAAATTCTCTCTAAAATTTTACTAGGTAATTTCTCCAAACTCTTCAAATATTCTTAAATCATTTAAAATCTGTGTAACCTTTCGTAATTTTTTGGAATCTTCTGAAACACCATGAAGCTTTTGTATCTCTTGAAATCCATTAAATTTCTGTGACTTCTTTTGAAATATTTCGAAATCTCTGAAAATCCTTCGTGATTTCCGGAAATCGATCTTATTTTCTTAAAATCCATTGAAATGTATTGAAATCCTTTGATATTTCTTAAAATCCCGTGAAATCTCTTGGAATCTGATTAAACTCCTCAAAGTCCCGTAAAATCTTGTAAAATTTCTGGAAAAATTCAGACTCTAAAATTTAAAAATTCATCCACATATAATGAATGGGCGTCCCCTAATGAAATTTGAGCTTATCGAATTTTAAACAGACACCCAAATTTAAACTTGCAACTGAATTTTGAACCTATTTTAATCACTTTTTTACGCACAGTTAAATAAAAATTTTCCAATGAATTCGTCATCTCCGCTGGATTTATCAGATATATCTAAAATAAGAATGGTAAAAATTGGAAGGATTTTCAGCTTCTTTGAAGCTTGGAAGGTAAACGAAATTGCCTCAGAATTTCTTCCTCAGGTTTTTCCTGACCTGGATTTCAAGCTGAGAACTACGGAAAGAGAAAAAAGAATCATACCAATATTTTAAGAGCTTCAGCACTCACCTGAATTTGCGGGCACTTCAGTATTGGCAGTTCCGTTTTGTCCAGGACTACGGGAACTGGAAGTTCTCCCTAGAGGCTCCAAACGGATCGCCTCACTACTCGTCGTTCTTGTAGAAGTTGGGGCAGGCATGTTTTGAATTGAAAGAGACTTATTTTCAATCTTTCCACTCAGTCACTATATTTTATGTTCAATTTTGAGTCAATTAAAAAAATTGAGTCAGTCCAAGCTAATCTATCATTTGGCACGGAAAATCACACTTTCTTATATCGATTTCGTCAACTTCGCTTAATCTGAGGGACGTTACATTCACAACCAGGAGCACCATTGATTCAAAATTCCTCCCTTAGCACCTACTGATATTTTTTTCTGAGTCTAACTTCCTCTTCATTCTTTTCTTCTACTTGAACTTTCTTTCACTCTTCTCAAAAGCATTGGAGATTTTCTATTTCCTCCCAAGAAGGACATTCCATTGTGCGAGTTATCAAGTCTCTTGCTTTAGAATGGCTTTCTGGATTAGATCCTCCCATCGATTCTACTTTTAAGAAAAATAATCTCCTTCTTCTGATACTTTCGAATTCAAGATTGGTCCCCTTTTCAAGGTTTTTCAAAAGTAAATGTAGAAAAAGCAGGAAATATTCACTCTCTTATTTCATTTGTCTTATAGATTGAAAAAATATTGATTCAGCTGATCAATCTCTCTCTCTCTTATTATTAATATTTATTTCATACAAATGATTGAATTTATCTGTTTTAATATTAATAGTTTTTTCGAAAATTATGTTTCGAGCTATCGTGCTTTATTTTTAAAGGGTTATCAAAGAGAAACGTATTTTAATTGTCATTCAAACGCTGATAATTAGGCTTCAGTAACTCCAGTATTCCCAGTTCTGCTCCAACCCTTAAAACAAGTCGAAGAATAGTTGCATCTGGAACAGAAAGCAACAAGAAAGTTTTACCTCGGGATTGAGTAGCAGTTAATTAATTAACAGAGGTTGAAGCGATTCTCCGCAGAATGTCAAGCTTCGACCCAGTTTACCTTTTACTTTTCAATATCTGAATATTTAAAAAATTGAAACGTTCTTTTGTCAGATATTTTTGTACACGTGAGAGCGAAAAATCGATGGAGATAAAAAGTTAGACGATTCTGTACCCTGACCTGTTTTCCAGACGAAATTTATTATCCAATACTGTGGTACGTAGGAAGTAAAATTAGACAAACTTTTATATGAGTAAATATAAATTTCCTGTCACTCATTATTTCCAGTAAAGGGTAATACATAAATTACGTAGCAGATGGGGGGGGGGGGCGAAAAAAAGTTAAAATTTGTTACATAGGGAGGGGAGATTGTTATAGATGTCTTTACACGGATCACCCTCGCTGCTAAAGTATCATTTTATTAGAAGTAGAGTAGAACAGGGCGAGGCAGCCAAAGCCATTTTGGCGTGCAGAGCAATTGTTCGAAATGTTATCAAAATGTGTATGGTGTCGTTAGAAAGCTTGATTCTTTGGCTACAAAATTGCCTCGTGGCATTTTGACGTAGCTTGCCCATTACAGTTTCTACAACCGTTTTCCAGAGACGCTATGTTTTTGCTCAACTGTAAAAACGTGGGGCGAGGCAGCCAACCATATAATACACAGGCATATAATAATGTATGAGTCCTTCATTAGGTCCGAAACGATATATAAAAATAAAAAACAAAGTTAAATGTCTTCTCTGACGGCCTCGTCGCGGGCCGCCACAAGCAATTCGCTTTTTAGCCTTTTCGGCATAATCTGCCGTTTATTGGCTACCTCGCCCCACATGTGCTTTTTTCCAAAAAAATTTCACACAAAAAACCCATTTTGAATATCGAAAAACCAACCTATCCATCGTCTTGAGCACAAAATTCTACTGCGGAAAATACTTACTTAACTTTTTATACACAACCTATACACGAAGGATGAACAAACGTAAATCACGAAAATGTTCCTTCTGCTAGTATTTTTTTCACAAATGACGCTGCTTTTTGCAAACTGCGACAGTCACGACACTCAACTTTCGGCAAGCATAGCGCACTAACCTAACCGACCTTACATTACAAAGGCGCACGATTTCAATTAACGCTGTGGGAATAAGAAGAAATTGGCTGCCTCGCCCCACTGTCTGCCTCGCCCTGTTATACTCTACTCGCATTTGCCTGGTCGTTTGTCCGTTGTAAAAAATTTATTTGCAAATTTAATCATTTTGAATAAGCAAGCCAATGGTAACCAATCTGGCGGCCGATTCGACGCATGCGCAGTGAGAAAAGATCCGAGTTTTTGGAGCACTGAGTCTTCATCCAGTGTCTATTACACTCATACCAACGTGAATTTGTCACTGAGCGCGCCTCTGCAAATTCTCGCAGACAGTCATGGAGTGTTTCCCTGACTTATATTCGAGTTTTTCGTTTCTGAATCACGCACTTATTCAATTCAAGTCTTCGAAAATATGAAGAGTTTTTTTTATGACCATTTCATAACTGTATACATTTTTTTTTGTAAAATGTCTGATAAAAATTCTAAGACTGTTGTTCCCTGACTGTGCTTGAAAACTTCCATGACTTTTTCTAATTTTTCCGTGAAAATGTATGACCCCTTTATAGAAAGGATACGAGACTTTATAAAAATGATGGCCCGTCCAACAGTCCAGCACATATCTAGGAAATTTTCCAAGACTTATTTTTTCCGTGCATTTATACTTTTATTATTTTTATTGATTTTGTTATGAAGTAGATAGAAACTTTTCTAATTTCAATAAAAGAAGAAATATTATGAGAGAAAGTTAGACAGCCTTTTCAAATAGAAACTAAAAGCTAAAATTTATTGCCCGAATTTCTCTTCCAAGTTTTTTTTTATTTTACTCTCTTTAACCCTCCACTTAGATCTGTTCAGAGGGGATGGATGAGACGTCTAGGTTATTGCAAACTTTGGAGGAATGACATCTGCAGTTTACGAGCACCAGGTATCGGGGCGCTAGTCTGAATTTCAAATGTCTTCTAAAATAAAATTTTTTACGAGTTTGATTCAGCTACCAACCATTAACAGAAAGTAGTATTACAGAAACTATTTTGGTGGAATTTCAGAAGCGCCTAAGGTAGCGTCCACATATTACATGACGCTATATTCCGTGATTTTTGACTCATCCCTTATGCAAGAACAAGACGCAGATTTTTCTAGCGCGGCGGTAATGACAGTTAGAGATACAAATTTGAATTTTTATTTTCTACAATATAACAAATTATTTTTTAATCTATTGCATAATTCGTTTAACAAAATGTTTGAGCGTCTCGTTTATTGAGGAAAGTTTGAGCAAACAAAACTTCGTGTGAAGAAGTTGTTCAAGAAAGTATATAGAAGTTTTCTGTATAGGATTTTTTCCAATAAATAATTAGGTAAAAAACTGTGAACGCTAAACTTTAAGCACGTGACTGATTTTCCATGCGTCCATGCGTCTCCTATCCGTTCCGACTCTGATGCGACCCTATCGTCTACGCTCGGCATATACACGCATGGAAGATCAATCGCGCGCTTAAAGTTTTGCGTTCACAGTTTTTTACCTATTCATTAATTTTAAAAAAGGCTTTGCAAAAAACTTCTCTATACTTTTTGGTACAACTTCTTCACAGGAAGTTTTGTTTGATCAAACTTTCCTCGATAAACGAAACGCTCAAACATTTTGTGAAACGAATTATGCAATAGATTAGAAAATAGTTTTCTATATTGATAGAAATACAGATTTGAAGTTTTATCTTAAATTTTTATAACAAGATCGCTATCAGGAATATTGCCTTTAAATTTTATAAAGAAATTTTGAAAACTCTGGATTTGAGCACGAGTTGAAGACAACAATTGAATTAAAAATTTACTTTAAAAAAACTCGTTTTTTGCAGTTTGTTAAAAAACTAAAAAAGATACGATTTTCTTGTAAACAAAAAGAGATGCGGAATGTAATTTTCTACGATAATATATGTTTGAAAATTCGAAATTCCTAATTTAGATTTTTAGTCATCAGGGGCCATCACCGCCGCGCTAGAAAAATCTACGTCTTGTCTTTGCATGGGGACACTCAATTTATGTCATTTCGGTGACCCCCCCCCTTAAAATGTCACGTGATACTGAAACTGACCCCCCTCTTATTTTTAAATACGAAATATAAATGTAATTTTATATAACCTTCAATTGAACAATGAATAATGAGTTAAAACTATTCGATAATAGTATGAGAGTACTTTCAATTAAATTCTTTAGACATTTTTCACATTTGAAAACATTGATATTTATTATTTTTATACCATCAAGCCATTTCCCTTTCGGGGGTTTTTTAGGAGTGAAGGGCAAATAACGGTAGTTTATGCGATTGTAGAAGCCAGTTTTTTTTATTTTTTTTTATTTTCAACAATATTTAGAGGTGGCCCAACGTCTTTGAAGTTCTTATGTAATTAACATGGGCAAACTCAACTTTTTTTCATTTAAGATTTTAACCACGAAGTTATCCACTTTTTAATTTGAACTTTTAATATGTTGTACTTGAGGTTCTCAGAATCCACATAAAAACATTTTTTCAATGAAAAATTCATAAAAAACATTAATTACGGTTGCTTGAAAAGTGCTATTTTCACTGTTTTCTATTGTTTTCAAAGCCTAATAACGGCCCTAATAATATATATCTTATACTGAAATTTTAACAATATTTTCCTCGAAGGTTGAAGATCACATTTTCTGAAAAAGCAGATTAGGAAAAATATAAATAAGTCTGCAATAATGAAAACAAATCTGAGTAAATTTTTGAAAATTGACAGGTCTACGACTTAAGCTGTTTAATTTTCGGGGCGGAGCGCTCATCAGCTCGGCTATAAAAGTCGATCCCAGTGGGTCTTGACACCATAAACTCATAAAGCAGATCCTTTCTCGGCAAGCGTTCTTTAGTCATATTTTCCTTTTTCAGAAAAGTGAATAATAATAATTCAGGGGACGCTAACTAATCCTGTTATAAAGTCACATCGATGAAAAGAGCTGAGGTTGCACCTTTACGATCGACTCTTCACTTACCGAAATTGTCAGCTTTTGCAATGACAACTTTCAAAGACGATGGGCCACCTCTAAATATTGTTTAAAATTTAAAAAAAAAATCTGGCTTCTACAATCGCATGAACTACCGTTATTTGCCCTTCACTCCTAAGAAAACCAAAAGTGTTTTTTTTCTGGTCACCCTAGTATATAGGTATAAGGTAAATAGGTATATAAGTGTTAGGTATAGATATTTTAGATTGATATGGAATTCTCGTGTTATTTATTTAAATGACACGTTCATTCCGCAACACTGCTCCGACCCAGGTTGCTGATCAATCTCTCTAGAGATCACCCCAATTGAAGAGCCTCACAAAATTGTTATGTGTGGTTCCCCACTTGGGCCCATTTAGTATCCAAGGTCTTTGTTTCAGGCATCATTCACTCTATTGTCACTCTGTTTAAAAAACTATTTGTAGCCACACTTTTCTGTCCTGGCATACTACCCTAGCTTCCTTCACGTCCATGCATTTTTTTATGCAAGCTCTCGTGTTTCTATGGCTTCTTATGTCTCTTCGGATTAGTGTCTCATTCACAGATTCTAACCATTCTTTTGGCGGTCTACCTGTGGGCATCCTGCCATTTACTTTACCTTTATACACTTGTTTGGTCAGTCGTTCATCTTTCATTCTTTCAAGATGACCGAACCATCTTAACTGATTTCTTTCCCATGTGTCAACTATTGTCTCTTTTTGCACCACATTCTTTGAGGATTATCTCGTTTTGGACTTTGTCCATCAGTGTTTTTCCGCATATTGTGCGAGGAGGTTTCATGTCAATCGAGTTAATTTTACTCCTGTCCTTCTCTTGACAGGTCCATGTCTCGCTACCGTATAGTACAGTCGGTATGAATATAGAATTATGTATGGCCATTTTAACTTTCTTTGATATGTTTTTATTTCTGAGCATGAACCTGCTCTACCGATAACCTGCTTACCCTTATTTATGCACCTATCTAACTCTCAATCTATTTTCCCGTCGCTAGTGAATAGGCTACCTAGATATACGTACTTGTCAACCTGTTCTAATCTCTCATCATTTAGGACAATGTTGCATATTGTTTTCTCACTTTTTCCCTCAAACACCATGATTTTTGTTTTGTTTACGTTAATTTTGAGGTCCATGTTCTTCATGCTTGTATTAAGTTTATTCAACATTCTTTGCAAGTCCTCGATTGATTCTGACATAATAATCTTGTCATCTGCGAAAGCTAATCCACGTACCTTCACTGTTTCGAGATCTACACCTTTTTCGTCGAATATGGCCATT
This sequence comes from Andricus curvator, assembly GCA_932195095.1. Taxonomy (NCBI): domain Eukaryota; kingdom Metazoa; phylum Arthropoda; class Insecta; order Hymenoptera; family Cynipidae; genus Andricus; species Andricus curvator. Next base: position 279,811 of record CAKNYM010052449.1, read on the forward strand.
CTTAGACACTTATTCATAAATATGATAAATAGCCATGAGGACATAACGCATCCTTGTTTCACGCCTTGCATAATATCGAACCAGTCACTCAGTTTCCCATTTACTCTTACACTCGCTTTACTACCTGTATATATTGACTTTATTGCTTGTAGGAGCCATCCATTGACTCCGTACTCTTTAAGGACTTCCCAAAGTTTACTTCTATTTACCTTGTCAAATGCTTTTTCTAGGTCAACAAATGCACAGAAAATTTTCCTTCCTACTCTCAAGCTTTTTTCTGTGATCTCTCTTAAACTAAATATCTGATCTGTACATGACCTTCCTGGCATAAATCCACTTTGGACTTCCCATATCTTTTCTTCTGTAATTTTTATTACCCTATGAATGAGTATTTTTGAGTATATTTTACTTACGGTGCTTAGTAAGCTGATACCTCTGTAATTACTGCAGTTGCTTTTATCTCCCGTTCTTTTGTATATTGGTACGATAATCGCTTTTCTCCAATCGTCTGGGACTTCTCCCATCTCGATACATAAATTTATCAATTCGCACAACCTGTAAGGTATGTACTCGCCACCGTATTTAACCATTTCAGCGTTAATACTGTCTATGTCAGCAGCCTTACCGTTTTTTAAGTTCTTAATTATGTCTCTAACCTCAGTGACCCAGACCTTCTCAATTGGGTTTTCGGATGCAAATTCAAAGATTAATTTAGCCGGAAAATTAACTTAAAAGATTAGGGACCTTCCATGAACTACGTTATTAATTTGGGGGCGGGAGGGTAAGTACGTTTCGTGATAATAAATTTTTAAAACGTTTTCTCTTTTTTTTTCAAGAAATTTTTCACCAAATTTCTTTTTGATCATACCAATTGCACAAGAAATGAGACATCAAGCTGAAAGTTTGAGGAAATAAAGAAAGGGGACTAAAGAACGTTCTTGCACTAATAAATGTTTACATTTACAAAAAAAATAATTTTTGGAAATTTTGTTTGTATTCGTTAATATTTATTAGTACATAAACGTTCCTTAGTCCCTTTTCTTTACTTTCCCAAATTTTCAGCTCAATATCTCATTTCGTGTGGAATTGGTATGATAAAAAAATGTCGGTGAAGCAGGAATCGGATAAATATCACATGCCCTTGAATGTGAACTGAATTAATATAACCTAATAAGAAAATCTAGCTATTCTTGGTTAAATGTGTTTTTTTCTTATTGAAGAAATTATCTCGTTGGTTAAAAATGTACCTATTTTGTTGAAAATTCATTTCATCTTTGGTTGCAACTTAATTTCTTTGAAATTAAAATTTCACTAATCCAATTTTGGTTAAAACTCATATTTTTTTAGTGAAAAATTCAACTATTTGGTTGAAAATAGATCTTTTCAGTTGAAAATTCATGTATTTTGTTGATAATTCGTCTTTTTGGTAGAAAATTAATCCTCTTGGTAAAAAAATAAACTTTCTGCTTAAAAATTTAATGATTTGGTTGAATTTTGAACTTTTTTCTTGAAATTTCTTTTTTTTTTGGTTGAAGTTTCATAATTTTAGATGAAAATTCATCTCTTTGGTCGAAAAGTAACTTTATTGAAAATTCTTATTTTCAGAAAAAAAAATTTGTCCTTATAAGTTGAAAATTCAACTATTTGGGTAGAAAATTAATCTTGTTTGCTGAAAATTCATCATATTTGTTGAGGATTCAACTATTTTGTTAAAAATTCGTCTTTTTCTTTGAACTCAACTGTTTGAAAATTCGTTTTTTTTTGCAAATTAGTTTTTTAAACTGAAAATTAAAAGATTCCATTTTTGGTTGAAAATGTATCTTCTTTAGAATTTATGAAAGGTGTACACCAGATTTCAAGAATGGTTGACCCCTTGACTATTGACTATATAAAATAAATAAAATAAATAGAGATATAATGTGTATAACAGTATTTTCAATTTATTTAAAAATATTATATATATATATATATATATATGATATAAAGATAATATTTCTTAAATATTATTAAAAAGATGAAACTCACGTAAAAATAATTTAGAACCCCACCCCCCACCCGCTATAAGAAATTGAAATAAAGAAAAAATACAAAAAAGCAACATGTTTTCCAAACAGTCATCTTAAATAAAAATTTTCATAATAAGAAAGAGTATTAAATATTATTCTATCCGAAACACTTATTTGGTTTCCTTTGTTTAAAACTTTATAAGCTCATATATGCATAATACATTTGTTAATTATACATTTTCCGAGACGGTAGAAATTTGTGTATAATGTGAAAAAATTATAAGCCTTGTTTCATAATTATATATGAAGAAAAAATAACATTTCTGAAGTCAATTCGTGTAAGTAATTAAATCATAAAGGCTAGCCTGGAATTTCCTATATTAGCGTATTCTCATGTGGCGCATCAAAGTTTCGTTATATCACGGGAAAAGCTATTACAAGCTTTCATCAACTTCGGACTGGAAGGTTATTTAGCCAATTTCTCACACGTGATTCCAGTTTAAACTTTACCGCTTTTTCCCGAGAAAATTTTATAAAAATTATCATTAATTTATGATGAGATTAAACTTTGTAGATACTTTCAAAATTGATACTTATATTTCATATACCTAATGATAACAATATTCACAGAAATGAGTAAGATTCGTTCTGTTTGTAATATTTTTTAATTGCAAGAAATATATAATTACATAAGTATTTGTAACTAATAATGATGTATTCATTTTAATTAAACTCCGCACCCTTACTTAGGAGGGTTTCTAAGCTTATAATTTCTTTTCAGACGCTTAAATTAGTGTTTTCTCGTAATGTACAAAAATTGTGAGAACCGGCTCTCATTACATGTTGCATTAAATTAATATGAAAGTTACGTTTTCAACCAAATGATTGTATTTTGGAGAAAAAAACCAATTTTTTAGAAGAAAGATGAATTTTCAACGCCAAAGTTTGGATTTTCGACAAAAAAGTTCATTTTTAGCCAAGAGAGATGAATTTTCCACCAAAAAAGGTGACTTTTCTAGTATAAAAGATAAAATTAAAAAAAAAATAAAGAAAAAATCCAGCCTTCAGCAGCGTTGTATTAGATAGAAGTTCATATTTTTCCATCTGCCCATTCCCGGCCCACCTCTAAACGAGGAAC
>CAKNYM010052449.1:292954-331404 GCA_932195095.1 Andricus curvator
ATCTGTCTCTTTCTGGTCGAAGGTGATTGGTCTAGAACATCAACATATAGTATCATATAGAAATTCTAGACCAATCAGCTTCGACCAGAAAGAGACAGATTGCCCACCACTCTCTCCCTTCTCTTTCTAATTGCCATTCGCGTTTCGCCCACGGAGTAGTCAGTCCATTTCTATATGTCGATGGTAAATATGGTAACTTGCCATAAATTACCCAATATTCATTGTTGAAAATTTCCATAAATTTCCGGAAATTTGTGGAAATTCTCGGTAATTTATGGTAATTTTATCAGTTATATAGGGTAACTTTCCATAAATAACCGCAAAATTCTATTATTTGCAATCAAAATTTCCTCACAGTTTTTACGATGAGTGGGCTGATAATCGTAAAATGCGAGCACATAGATGTTAATTTTCATTATTCACCTATGACGTCACTTTTCTGTCCCTAGGGAGTAAAAAGTAGAGCTTTAGCCCCGCTTCATAGGCGTCGAAAAGGGCTGAAATCATGCATGTGTTATAAATAAATATTTTAGAGATCATTCAAAAACTGCGTTACACTGCAAGGGCGGAGGGTGTTCACAAGTTGTGCCACGATGTCCCGCCGAGGGGGGGGGGGGGCTTCAATGCAAAATGTTACATCACACATGGAAAATATAAATTTGAATAACAATTTTTTGAAATGCTTGAAAGAATGTAAATTCTTTTCATCCCCTTTTTCTCGTGTAATCGCTTAAATGCGAACTGAATAAATAGCCCTCAATAAGAAAATCCAACTATTTTTCGTTGAAAGTTAATTATTTTTAATTGAAAAGTATACTATTATATTTTTGGTTCAGAATTAATCTCTTTTGGTTGAAAATTCTACTATTTGGTTGAGGATTTAAATGTTTTTTTTTTTAAATTCATTTTTTATTTGAAAATTGAACTAATTTATTTTCAGCTAAGAACTGAAGTATCACTTTTTTTATTGAAAATTCATCTCTTCCCGTTCGAAATTCAACCACTTGATTGAAAGTTGAACAGCTTTGCTAAAAATTAATTTAATTGGTTTCAGATTTAACTATTTTGTTGAAAATTCGTTCCTTTTTTTTTTGTAAAAATTAATTTTTCAACTGAAAATTGAAATATTCCATGTTTGGCCGAAAATTGATCCTTTTTAGTTGAAAATTCAACTATTCAATTTTTCATTGAGAATTCATCTTCTTTCGTAGAGAATTCAACTACTTGGTTGAAAGTTGAAATGGTTTGTTAAACATTCACTTTATTGGTTGAAGATTGAAGTATTTTTATTTTTGAAAATTCGTTTTATTGAGTTTGAAAATTAATGTTTTTAACTGAAAATTTTACTTTTCTATATATTTGGTAGAACATTGATCGTTCCAGTTGAAAATTCAATTCTTTGGTTGAAAATTTACCTATATTTTTGAAAATTCGCTTTTCTTTTGTGGGAAACTAAATTTTTGAACTGCGAATTTAAATATTTCATTTTTAGTTCAAAATGAATCGTTTTTAATTTAAAATACTGCGGTTTCGTCAAGAATTCAACTTTTTTGTTGAAAATTCTTATTCTTTGGTTCGTTTCTACTATTTTTGATTTGAAATTAATTCTTTCTTGATTAAAATATAAACTATTTGATTTTCCTTCGACAATTATATCTTTTGGTGAAATTCTACTACTTCTAATTTAAAATTAAAATCTTTTTTTGGTTAAAATATTAAATATTATATTATTCTTTGAAATTTACTCTCTTTTGCTTCAAAGATCTATTTTCTTGTAAATGTAATTGTTTGATGTAAAATTTTTTTGTTTTGTTTTTGAATAGAAAATTCGTTTTTTTTTGGATTGTAAATTCAACTGTTTTGGTTGAAGTTTAATCATTTTTGTTTAAGAATGCGATCAAATGATTGAAAATTCATCTTTGCAAGTTGAAAATTCAACTATTTAGTTAGGAATTCAATTTGTTTTGTTGAAAATTCGTCTCATTCGAAAGAAAGATCAACATTTTGGTTGTAAATGTAACTGTTTGGTTAATAGTTAATTTTTTTGTTGAAAATTCAATTATTGGGTTGAAGGTTCATCTATGCAGGTTGAAAATTCAGCAATTTCGTTAGAAAATCAACTTTTTTTCAAATTAAACTGTTTTGTCGAAAATTTGTCTTTTTTTGGTAGAAAGTTCATCCTTCTTGATTGAAAATTCATGCTTTTTGGTGGAAAAGTTTTTGGTTGAAAATTCAACGGTCTTCTAAAAAATTCGTCTTTTTGGCTTAAGGATTCAATTAATTGGTTCAAAATGCAAATTTTTGTACTTGACATTTTTTTTATTAAAAATTCGATCATGTGGTTGAAAATTCATCTTTGTAGGTGAAAAATTCAACTAGTTGGTTGAAAATTCAATTATTTTGTCGAAAATTTCTCTCTTCTGCTGAAAAGTTAAACTATTTGGCTTTAAATGAAACTGTTTTTCTGAAAATGCAATATATTTCGACTAGGATTCTGAAACTTTTTACGTTAAATTCATTATGATACCTATAGATTGATTTTATTTAAAAGAATTTATTCCCCTATTTCCATAAAAAATCACCCTCTTTCCCCTAATTGGACTAATTCTTTATTTGAACAAATCTTTTCTAAAAATCAAAATGGATCCTGCTAATTTTTGGATCATCATAACTTATCCTGATGACAAGCCTTCCATCTTCAACAATGTCTGACACTTCCGCTTGTCTTAAATTCCGGAATCTCGACGACGTCGATCGATAGTTCAGTGTCTAAAGCGAAGATTAGTGACGCCGGTTTAACCACGGTAGGATATTAATTCATTATCAAAAATTCAAAGGAAAAATCAGGACTAAATAAAAATTAAATTAAAAATTCTTTCTCGAATTATTTATTTGAATAAATATTTTCTAAAAATTAAAATGGCTTCTGTTAAGTTCTAGATCATCATAAGTTATCCTGATGAAAAGTCTTCCATCTTCAGCAATCTGTAGACATGGGTTCGAATCCCAGCGGAGCTAGATAAAATTTGTTTTTGCAGCTATAGATAACCATTTTTGGTTTTGACTTAGGGGCCATCCATGAACTACTTTACCAATTTTGGTTTCTTTTTGACCCCCCCCCCCCCCTAAAGTAACGTAGCCGTTGTTACCCAAAATACTCTCAAAACAGGGAAAATGATATAGTGATTGTTGTTTACAAAAATAAGGGTATGCATTCTTTTAAATAAAAGTAATGTAGATACCATATTGAATTCAATATTATGAAATGCTTTAAATTCCGGACGCTTGAAGTCGAAATATATTGAATTTTCAACCAAATAGTTGTACTTTCAATCGTTAAATTTTCAAACACAAAGGTCGAACTTTCAACAAAACAGATGAATGTTTAACAAAAAAGTTTATTTTCAACAAAGAAAGTTGAATTTTCAGCCAAGAAAGATGACTTTTCTTCCATAAAATATGAATTTTCAATCCCCAAACGCTCAATTTTCAACAAAACAGATAATATTTCAAAAAAAATGGATCAGTTTTAAGCAAAAGATGGAATAGTTGAATTTTTAACTTGAACAATTACTTTTTAACAAAAAAAAATAAATTTTCAACCAGTTTAATTCTACCAAAAAAGACAAATTTTTAACAAAATAGTTAAATCCTCAAACAAAAAAGATTAATTTTCAACAAATATAATTAATTTTCTACCTAAGATGATAAATTTCGAGCAAAACAAATTAATTTTCTACCAAAAAGTCGAATTTTCAATTTGTCAAGAATATATTTTCAACCAAAAAAGAAATAGTTAAATTTTCAGAAAAATAAAAAAATTTTAACAAAAAAATCCTTCTTCAATAAAATAGTTACATTTATAACCAAAAAGATGAATTTTCTTCCAAGAATATTAACGATCTACCAAAAAGAGGAATTTTCATCAAAATTGTTGTATTTTGAAGCCAGGAAAACGAATCATCTACAAAGTAGTTAAATTTTCAACCCAAAAATAGGATTTTATTTTAAAAAGTTAATTTTCTACCAAATAGTTATTTCTTTAAATAATCAGTTTTGTTTTTAACCCAATGGTTCAATTTTCTACCAAATTAATTCAATTTTTAACCAAAAATATAAATTTTCAACTAAAATTTAATTTTCAACACTTAGGAAAATCAATATTCAATCAAAAAGGAAACGTATTTTCAACAAAATAATCCAATTTTTAACCAAAGAGATAAATTCTTGATAAAAATGATGAATATTAAAAAAAATTAATTTTCAACAAAATAGTTCAATATTCAAACAAATAGTTAAATTTCAAACCAAAAAGATGATTTTTTTTAAAACAAAAAGCTAATTTTTACAAGAAAAGACTAATTTTCAAAAAGATACATAAATTTTCAAGCAAATAGTTGAATTTAGGACTGGAAACGATCATTTTTCAACCAAAAATGCAACAGTTAAACTTTTAGTTTAAACAAATAATTTCCAACAAAAAATGAAACAAATATGCAGCAAAATATTTAAATTTTTAACCAACTAGTAGAATTTTCAACAAAACGATATGAATTCCTAACAAAAAATATTATAGTAGACTTTTCAACAGCAAAAAATTAACTTTTTACTAGCAATCTGTATTATCATCGGAGATGGTAACGATCGATCCGAAGAGAAATCCTTTCACACACACTGTGAAAATGGAAATCTACAATATCGATCAAAGTTATATCCTCTAATACAGAAAATATTTAACGTCCTCAGACTAGATGGAGCTATAAATAAAAAAAAATTTAATTACATTTATTCAGAAAAAGGATCACTCCACGGGAATTCAAACACCAGGTCAACTGATTTCCGATGATAATACAGATTCCTAGTAAAAAATTGATTTGTCTATAACATCTTGCATAATAAAGCATATTTCAGAAAAAGGATTCTTCCTCTGATCTCTCTAGTAGCTCAGGTTAGAGCACCTGACCGGATTCCAGTTGACCTGGTGTTCGAATCCCAGCGGAGTGAAAGGAGAGGATCGTTTTTCTGAATAAATTTAATTAAAAAAAATTAACTTTTAACCAAAAATAGTTGAATTTTCTTATTGGGTTCATTTCTCTCTGGGTTTACTAATTTAGTTCGCAATTAAGCGAAAAAACGAGAAGAAAGGAAAGTTTCTTGAAAATAGAGGAAAAAGACGAATTATTTAAAAAAAAGGAGAACAGAGGAGAATGTATACCATTAAGCCATTTCCCTTTCAGGGTAGGCGTGACACTACCCGATTCGGGTAGTGTTTCTAGGTGGATAGTTTTCTTGTAGTTATAAAGAACTACAAGTTTGGGCTCACAGCGGAAAGATTTATAAGTCCGATATGTGGAAGTGATTTTCAACCTTATCAAGTTATTATATTTATAATCAGGAAATGTACTAAACATTTTCGAAGTTCGTAACTTTACTTACACTGACCCCCCCCCCCCCCGACCTGTCACCAACCGTAGTTTTTTGTGCGACCCCCTCCCCCCTTAAATGGGAAAACGTATTTTATAGACGGTCCCTAAGTAGATCAAAAACCGTCATTCCGTCATTCAATCCCATCCGTACCTTAGTGGATAAGAGCACCAGACCGGCAATCTGTGGACCTGGGTTCGAATCCCAGCGGAGCTAAAGAGGAATTTTTTTCACAGCTATATAGATAACCATTTGTAGGTTTAGACTGAATAGATAAAAAAACCGTTAATCCATTGACAAAAAACTGAAATAAGAAGAGTAGGCCAGGCGGTACGTAGTTTTGTTTGACAATAATTCCGACTAAAGAAATTATGGTTTTAAAATGTTCTTTGGGTCAATATAAGGAACCGTTTTCGTTATTCCCCTCCCCTGACCTCTGTGTATCTTTTGGCAGTGGCGTAAACTTTCAAAAAACGGTTTTTTATTTATAACTCGTTTGTTTATGGTTTCTTTGCAAACTCCGCGTCGATAAAAATTGAAGTACATAAAATTCTCCACAAAAAAGGTTTCATTGATTTTTTTCATACGACCCATATTTTTCGAATAATAGCCGGGCAAAGTCCAAAAATTTGTAAAAAATGTTGAAAACTTGCACTTATATTAGTTCTGAAATGATGTTGGATGAATTTATGCACTAATTGTCGGTAAGATCAATGTTAATAAATGAATAATACATTAAAAACTTATTTTTTATTGTTTATAAATAATTTTATTAATGGAATAAATGTTTTCATAATATACGATTTTCACAATTGTGAGCGTATGTATGTAAGTATTTGAGACCACTTAGTCGAAAAATTTAGAGAATAGCTTGGTCGTTGGAATGTAAAAAATCCAGAATGTCACAGGCGTACCAAAAAATTGAATTAGGATCATTGTAATTCAAAACAAAACGACGAATACCATTGGCGTAGAACAGGGCTCACCACTTTCAGCAAGTTTTGCCTGAAATGTCATCGGTGGAAGGCTCCTCCTGCTCATCTACACTCTTGTTGATATACCAATAATCCGTTAATATCTTGTGTCCAGTATCACGGCAAGAAATAATCGGCTCCTTGCTCCTTTTTTGCGAGATAATTATTTCATCCTTATAAGTGCTCTCTAGCTTCATTACAATGCTCCGCGTCGATGGAAGGGGTCCCTTATATGTTGCTAATATCTCATTCGAGGAAAACTGACATTCCTCTCGGTTTTCCAAAATATAGGAATAAATGTGAACGAGCGCGAGGGAGAGGTTCTCGTTTTCAGGTCGGCCCTTTTCATGTGCCGTTGCCTGAGGGCGGAAGAAATCCTTTATGCAGGTCGAATGGTATCTGCTTGTAGATACGAACATAATTATTGAAATTGTAATTAAAAAATAACTTAAAAATCCTTTTAGTAATTATTTTGTATTTTTGTCATATTTATTACACACTCAAAAAAATTTTGTTTAAGTCAACCAGAATTTGCCCTTACTATTACGTCTCGTTAAAGTAACCAGAATTTTTGATTGAAATAGTCAGAATTCTGTTTGAAACTATCAGAATTCTATTTGCTTTAATCAGGAAAAATAGTAAGAGCATATTTAACCAGAATTCTAGTTAGGGATGTACACTAGTTATCTCAAGTTCAAAAATGAGCATTGTTAAAAATGATTTATAAAATCGAAAAAATGTTTCCCACTGTTAATTGTAACAAATTTTGGAAGAGAAATAAATGCGAACTTCAGAAAAGAATATATATTATGTTAAAATTGTCTATTTCAAAACAGTTTTTTAGAGTTTTGTGTTTTTGCTTTCTTTTCAGGTAAAAGTTGCAATTCTTATTTATTTCTAATGTTGTTCAAATGTTAATTTTATGAACAATATTTTGCTTAAATACAATTTTTTAAATAAAAAAGTACCAACGAGATTTTCAGAAAATCTTTCATCTTTCTAAAGAGAAAGCATAAACATAACACTCTAAAAAACTATTTTTAAACAAATAATTCCGACCTGAAGTATTTTTTCTTCAAACTTCACCATCAGTTTTCTTCCAAAAGTAGTTACAATTATCAGTGGGAATATTTTCCTTGAATCTAGAAATAATTCTAAACAATGCTCATGTTTGAACTTGAGGTAACTACTGTACATCCTTAAGTTGACCATACTTTTTTTAATGCAGACTTAAAAGAATTGTGAAATAAGTAAAATCAGACTCAGTTAATTTATTTATTTGTCCTTCTGTTAAGGTCATTGTTCGTAAATGTGTAGATATTTCTTTCTAAAAATGGTAATGTAAAGTTTTTTCCTAAAATTTGGACCCCCTGCCTCCCATATCCTACGTGATTTATTCCGATCTTCATTCAAGACAGCATACAAAAATGTCCAAGATACCCCCCTTACTAAAAATACTTTACTTCATTTGTGTGCGGTCCCAATCTACTCATCCCGCCCCACGTTGGCCTGTTAAGGAAAACCACGTTACACCTATTAAGGGAAACTTAACAATTTTTAAGTAATGTGTTGTTTGTTTACATACCTTCAGCAGCTACGAGATCAACATTTTCAGTGCGCGATATGACAGTCCTTCCCCATTCATCATTCCGATTTTTTCCGACTTTCATTATGTTCTCATGAATGGTCATCGTCATAACATTACTGACAATGATACGTTTGTCCTTCGCCTTCTTAGTTTCCGCTTTTACAAATTCGGACGATGCATCGTTGGCACAGAACAAGCATTTTGATTTCCACGAAACTCCATCACTTGATCTCTTAGCACTCGATTTACTCTTACCCGCTTTCACAGCAGCCGCGATGCTTCATTCTTTTATGTAAGATTTTTGACACTTCAAATGCACAACAACAGATTTCAATCCCCTAAGCTGATGCACTTTATTATCCTTCCTTTTAAGACTAGCTTCTCTTAAAGTATTTATTCCTCTCTCCTTCACCTCGGTAGTATCACCTTCGCCGGAGAGACTTTTCTCACATATATGAAACATTTATTTTCTTCCATTTTTACTTGCAAATATAATTTTTTTTACATTTGAGGAATTCTCACGAAACCTGTACCGTCGTTCGACTAAGGGACTAAGCTATTCTTTAAATTTTCCGAGTTAGTGGTCTCAAATACTTACATACATAGACTCGCAATTGTGAAACCCGTATATAAGAAAAATATTTCTTCCATTAATAAAGTTATTTATACAAATAAAAAATAAGTTGTTAATGTATTATTTATTTACTAACATTGATCTTACCGACAATTAGTGCATAAATTTATTCAACGTCATTTCAGAACTAGTATAAGTGCAAGTTTTCAAAATTTTTTACAAATTTTTGGACTTTTCCCGACTATTATTCGAAAAATATGGATCATGTGAAAAAAATCAATGAAACCTTTTTTGTGGAGAATTTTATCTTCTTCAATTTTTGCAGACGCGGAGTTTGCGAGAACCCGTAAACAAACGAGTTATAAATAAAAAACTGTTTTTCGAAAGTTTACGCCACTGCCCAAAGATACGCAGAGGTTGGGGGAGGGGGATAACGAAAACGGTTCCTTATATTGACCCAAAGAACATTTTAAAACCATAATTTCTTTAGTCGGAATTAATGTCACAAATGACCATTTTTTTTGCTCTGCCGCCTGGCCTAGAGGTTCAGGTTAAAGAATTAGGACTAAGGCTGAGGGAGGAGCAAAAACGAAAAGAATTATGTGCCGGGTGCTTGAACTCGGATCTCAGTCTCAGAACTCCAGGGGCCGTTTTTCCAGCTTTTTTTATATTATTCTGAAGAGATAGAGCGCTTCAAAGGAAAGGGTAAAAGTGGTGTGCGAAAGCCAAGTATGGACCATTCAAAGCTTTGTGCGACGACTTTAACGCTGGCAGGATCATTTTTTTTTTTTTTTTTTTTTTTTTTAATTATTCTTCATTTTTACATGTATAGAGGATTCAATTCTTGCTTGTCAATACTTTGTATGGATGAAGAATATCTGACGTAATAATGCTTCCGGCATGCAATTAAGCAAGGGTTACGTATATACTGCATGTGGTTATATAAACATGTTGGATTATTTGCTTTTTAGGGGAGCCTCATGAAACATATAATTCGAAGCTTTCTGTTGATTTATATATACGTAGCTAAAGAAGCACCGCACATTAATGATTTATTCTGAGGATTGTTTAAGGATTTTATTTAATATTAATTCTCTAATGCGCTATATTACCTTCATAAACATATATTTATCATTACAGATTACAAAAAATAGCGCGCTGCGCCCGATTAGTACATGCTTCTTATTTTGATTGCCTAATAATAATATATATATATAACATATATATATATATATATATATATATATATTAATATATATATCATAGTTTAATTTGATAATTATTATCAAATTAAACTATTATATATATATATATATATATATATATATAAAGGAATATGAAATCTCATTACAAATCATTGAATAAAGTAATCTGCAACTTTCATAATTAATAAAATGATCTTATAAGATGATCCATTTTGAAGTTGTTTAAAATTAAAAATTTGCCAACTTGTTTATTTTTGATTGTTTATAGTTTAAAATCGTGAAATTGTCAGCATATTTTTGAAATAGGTCTACCTTGAAGATTTGCAATTGAAGATCCTTTAAATTTGTAATGTGTATAACATACAATGATGTAATTTATAATGCTTTTTTCAATAATTCAATTTTGAAGGTTTATAGTTGACAACTCTTCAATTTTAAAAATGTATAAATAAAAGTTCTTAAATTTGGATGATTTTGTAGATCAATGGTCCACTTTCCGATTCTAAATCTTCGAAATTTAGTAAGTTTTAAATGTAAATCATCAAAGTTACCGCTTTTTTAATTGTAACACTAAAAAAATTGCATAATTTTTAGTTGTAAATTTGAAAAATGAGAAACTTCAATTTTAAAAGTGTAGAGATAAAAATTCTTAATCTGGATGATTTTCTAGATCAATGGTCCAGTTTCCAATTCTAAATCTTCGGAATTGAAGAAATTTTAAATGTAAATATTATCAAAGTTACAGCTTTTTCAATTGTAAAACTGAATCAATTTTAAAGATGTATAAATTTGAAATTCTCATAATTGGTTAATTTTAAAAATCAAAGGTTAAGTTTTCAATTCTCAATCTTCCGAATTGAAGAAATTTCGAATGTGAACCATCAAAATTACAAAATTTTTTATTTTAAAACTTAATACTCGCTTAGTTCTTAATTGTAGATTCTCAAAGTGCAAAACTCTTTAATTTTAACGATTTACAATTTAAGGTTCTACAGTATTTAAGAGTAAAAAATTGAAAACTGTGCAACTTTCATGACGTATATAAATAAAAAATCTTACATCTGGATGATATTGGAAATTAAAAGTCAAGTTTTTAATTTCTTTAATTATATATTGTCAAAATTAAAAACTATTTGATTTTAAAGATTTACAATTTAAAATTTTGAAATTTTGAAGAGTGTTAATTAAAATTTCTTGTGTTTTGAAAATATAGAAAGACAAATTATTCAATTTTCAAGATTTATATTTTAAAGCTATGTAATTGGAGAAATTGTTTTTCGAAATAATTAAATTTTGAAGACTTTCAACTGAAAATTCTTCAATTTTCCCGACTTGCAATTTAACATTCTTCAATTTTAATGATTTAAAATTTTAAACTCTTCAATTTTAAAGTTATTTAATAAAAGTTATTAAATTGTGATGATTTTGGAAATCAAAAGTCAAGTGTTCAATTTGAAATCTTCCAAATTGTAGAAATTTCGAATGAAAGCATCAAAATTAGTACACAGTTTTTAATTAGAGATTTTTTAAATTGAAAAATCTTTAATTTTAAAGATTCAAAATTTAAAAGTTCTACATTTTTTATGTTGTACAATGTAAAATTCTTCAATTTTTGCGATTTTCAGTCTAAAACTATTTCATTTTGAAGATCTATAAATAGAAATGCTTACATTTGGATTATTCTGGAAGTCAAAAGTCAAGTTTTCAATTTTAAATCTTCCAAATTGAAGAAATTTCGAATGTAAGCATCAAAATTTGTACAGAGTTTTGAATTATAAATTTTATATATTAAAAACTCTATAATTTTAAAGATTTATAATTTAAAGTTTTACAATTTTGAAGATTCACAATAGAAAATTCTTCAATTTTTGTGATTTTCAGTTTAAAACTATTTCATTTTGAAGATCTTTAAATAAAAATGCTTACATTTGAATTACTTTGGAAATCAAAAGTCAAGCTTTCGATTCTAAATCTTCCCAATTGATGAAATTTCAAATGTCAATGATGAAAATTACTGAATCTTTGATTGTAGAACTTAAAACGTGCATACTTTTGAATTATAAATTTTCAAAATTAAAAACTCTTTAATTTTAAAGATTTACAATTCAAAATTCTATCATTTTTAAGTGTTACAATTGAAAATTCTTGAATTTGGAGAATGTAGATATGCAAATGATTCAATTTTCAAGATTTTTATTCTAAAAGTATATAAAGTTAAATCTTTTTTGGAATAATTCAACGCGAAAGACTGAAAATAGAAAAATCTTCAAATTTAACGATTCGCAATATAAAATTCTTTACTTTTAAATATTTATAATTTAAGACTCTTCAACATTTAATGTGTATGAGAGAAAGAAGCAAGTTTAAATACTTTTTTTGCATAGTTCAATTTGGAAAATTTGAAAAGGACATTTATTGTATGATATGTTATATATTTGCAATTGGTATGTGAAAGGTATGTGACCTACATTATTTCTGTGGCCAGTCACAGGGGTGTCTTCCCGCCCTCCTCGAGAAGTTGGAAAGGGGAAAGTGTGTGGCCTACATCATTTCTGTGACCAGACACAGGGGTATTTTTTCGAGGGCTACAACTTTTTTTCAAGACGTCTTCCTCTCAAACTAATATTTAACGAAATATAGTCAAAGAATGAAAAAAACACCGCTTTTTGGTGTTTTGACCTTAAAAATCAAATTTTCGGGTATTTTCACTATCATTTTCGTAATCAGCGAGCCAAAATACGGGGGTATATATCCTTTTATACACATAACACACCGATCCTGGCATTCTGCCAGGATTCATGGTCGGCTTCACAGTTTACACCGACGAGCAAATGGTTAGCTACACGTGCGTAGAACTGCTGGGGGGAGCGAATTTTTCGCCTCGGAAAGAGCGCGAAAGAAGGGTTGCCAACATATAAAATTCATTTACTCCAGCTCGAAACTGTCAGTAACGTAGGTCATCAAAGGTAATGATGCACATAAGACGAGATTCGGACGGTTTTTTTTTAAGTTTGAATAATTTAATAATTTGTATAGTGTTCATTGTGCCAAAAAACTTTCTAGTGCTGCCTGTTAAAAAGTGAAATCGGATTGATTACTGACTGGAGTTGTCAGTACTTGTTTATGTAAATATTCCGAGTGGTAGCAATACAGTAAATCTTCTAGGTTATGTTTGTTTTGCTTAAATGTATTTTTGGACAGTATCGATTAGCTGAATTGCGTGAATTTCAGAAGTTGGCAACCCTTTTTTCGCGCTCTTTCTGAAGCGAAACTTTCGCAACGCCCAACAGTTCTACGTGCGTGTAGCTGCTGCCGTGCAAATGAAAATGAGCGTATTTGCAATTTTTGACAGTCAGTAGGTTTATCATACTTTTCTTCACTCAAATATGTAACAGAAAAATAAAAATTGTTAATGAAAAGTAGTTAATTTCTAAGAAATAATTCACCGTATCTGCGGGAAGCATAGACTATGCAAATGGCAAAAAGCGCAGCTGGCAGGTTCGTTATTTTAATAAAGTAACTACAGAATTTAACACAAAATGTAATCAGATTATATAACTATCACTTTAAGAGTTTGAGTGTTATTATTTTAGTAAGATAACTGTAGAGTCTAAAAGAAAAAGTGATATAATTGTTTAAGTATCTTTTCATTTTCTAATGCATCTGTAAGATAACATTACGTACACTTTACAACAAATTGCCTTATGTAAATTGAAAAATAAAATCTTTGCCAGAAAATAGTGTTCCCTTTTTAGTCTCATTAACTAAAATTCATTTGCCTAATTAAGTTGTAAAATACCATTCAGTCACATATTAAAAAATAATAGATGCAAATAATAATGAATGTACTAGTTAGGAAATTAAGAAATTTTTCTTTGAAACAAATTAGTACAAAATAATAGCTAGAATGAGCGATATAAAATTAGAATTACTCTACACATCAATAAACTCAAAATTGGATATTTTTATATATTGCTCAATACATTTATCTTCGTTTATAAAAATTTTGACATTTTATTTGCGTTTCCTGATGATATTGAGTGACTTATTATTATTTAAAAATTTTTATAGAACATACGGTATTTTCAGACAAGGTGTAGCCGAAATTTTAAATAAGCGTAACTGCAAATTTTCACTGAAATTGATAAGAATACATCTTTCTTTCCGTAAAATCTAAAAATGTAGTGTTTTTTATGTAGACAGCCTTTTTGTTGTTTAAAACTGGTTCAAATATAAGTGTGGTACGTTATAGTTGGTTTTCGCTTCCAGCGTACAGTTGGCACAAGATTTGAAAAAAATTTAAGGAATGAAATTGTTTCTTTAAAAAAGTTGTAAAAATTGTCCCTTGACACATTTTTTTCTATCTCGCGTTATTTTCGAGATTTTTTCGAAAATATTCATAAAATATTTATGACACCATTTTATGGTGTCTTATATGTAAAACAAAAAAGAACATTATTTAACAGTACTTTTGAGTATTTCATCCCAACATAAAATTGTATTGTTGAGAAAAAAATCTTTAAGGATTTTATACATACTTTCGCAAATATCTCGAAAATAACGCGACATAGAAAGAAATTTCAAGAAACATTTCTATTACGCAAAAAATTGTCAAAACATCTCAGGAAATACCGATTACCGTTCTTCGTGTCCTGAGTTCGGAAATGATAACTCTAATTACCCTGTTTTTTTGCATTACATTAAGAAAAATTGAATTATTAAGCAACATATTGTCAAAACAAAATGATAACTTTAATCAGTTTAATGACCTTTTTTTTAGCATGTCACCCTGTCACCTTGCAGACACTTGGAATCAGCAAACGTTGGAAAATTTTTAGTAGAGGACTTTTGCCAGTGAGCAGGTAAAAATTGCTTTATTTAAAAAAATTATTAATTTTGCTTCTGTAATTTGTTTGAAAAAGTTTGAAATTTGATAAATTGAAGGAACATAATTGATGCGTTAAGGACGACGTCTAAATAAAGCTCGCTTTAGACGAATTTTTTTTTTGCAGTTACAAGTATTTTAGGTATTGGCCTATCGATAAATGTTAGAAATATGTAGAGGAACAAATTTGATTTGCCGCAGAGTGTGGTTAAAGTTAAGGTGGTTGTTGAGAAATGATTATGACAATAGGGTAAAGCTAATTTTGTTTTTCCTTCCTCTTACTAAGAGAAATAATGATAAGGATTAAACTTATATTTTATGTTTCATGTGATTTTTCATACTGCAAGATCATTTGCAAAGTTTTCAAGGTTTTTCATTAATTACCCCTGTAAAATTTCATTTTGGGCTTTACCTAATTGTCCTTCTCAGTGTCTCGAATCATTTTCTGTCAAAGAAAACTTTTTTAGACAAATTACATATGCGAGGAATTGTAAAAACTTGTAGATTCCAAATTTTTGGCCTGTTGATGAAGAAACAGTACCTGCTGGGAAGGTTCAATTTGTGATTGATGATCATCGACTCGGTCAATGAAAAAGCTTTATACCCCAGAATCACATATACTCAAAATTTTGTAAATATGTGTGGCTTTATACGAATATTAATGAATTCACAATAATTATCATAAATTTCCAAGAACTTTGCAACAACTTCCCTAATTTTCCTGGTAAAATTACAGAAATTTTCGGTAAATTTCATGATATTTTGGGTAAATTTAAGGTAATTTTCAAGAATTCAATTTCCTTAGTTAGAGTCCTTTTTTTTGTTCACGCGCTATTTTAAAGTTATGGCGAAATAAATGACACTTTACAATAGACGGGAAAGATCTTGGATAAAGATTTTTTAGAACTTCAAAACCTTCGAAAAGCGAAATGCGAAATAAAAATATTGTATTGCTGTTTTAGAATGAACAATTATTATTTAAAAAAATAGCAATTTTGATTTGCGCGCGAGAATATTCTTCATGGACTTTTCCCGGGTTATGAAAATTTTTCCAGATCAATAAAATTAAAAACTTAAAACTTCGAAACCTGACAAATTCTTCAGTTGAAGTATTGAATACTTAACTATCAAAACTCTTTTGAATTAAAAGTATTTGAAATTAAAATAAAAAAATAGAAGCCATTTTAATATTTGAGGCAGTATTTCTCAATTACCATCTGTTTTTTGTGAATTATAACTCTCTTAATACTATAATTTTAAAAGTTTTTAGTGAAAAACATTTCCAATCACTTCAAATGTCTCTCACTTAATATCACATGAAATTATCCAATTTTTAATCAGTTTGATCTGAAATTCTTTCGAGCTCGAAAAGTTAAACTTTTTATTCGCATTTTTTTCTGGACTGAAAGAGGACATTTTTATTGTTTTGGAAGAGAATAAATGTTGTTTTTTTCTTCTTTGTTGCAGAATTGGAGACGGGGTTTTTTGATTTTAGATAGTTTGATTAATAACCTAATTGAGTTGAAGCGGATCAGACCAATTTTTTTTTATTTTCAACATTTTTATGCGATTGGAAGGAATGAAATTTTTATGTACAACTTGTTTCTGAATTGGAAAAGGAATGTTTTGTTTTCAATTTATTTCTGAATTCAAATAGGGACATTTTGTGTGATCAATATTTTTATTGAGTTGAAAGGGGGAAAATGATGTAATTCTCACATTTTTCTCAAGATAAAAAGGGGGAATCTTTTATTTTCAATTTTTTCCAATAGGGAGAGACATTCTTTATTTTCAGGGGTTGAATCAAGCCAACCCCGGCAAGTCATATATGCGGCATATCACATTTACTGCATGTCACATTTGCAGTCATTCTTTTTTCGAAATAAGGTTTAATTTTTTTCGTTTGAAAAAATCTTTGATTTTTCTTTTAAATACCTTCAGGTTAAAAAATGGACATTATTATTACAAATTCGTAAAAATAAGTGTTTGTTAGGTTTTGTGCGGATAACATACTTTTTAACAATTTATGACTCCCTTAGTAGCTAGTATCAATAAAAAATCAATATTTTCAATAGAAAGGGCGTAAAGAACCCTATCAAAACTTTAGTGAGAACACACTTTTTTAAATTGATATTAAATTAGTCATAATAATGCCGAGTTTCTTGAACTAAAGTTATTAAAGGGAAAAAACCCAAGATTTCTTTTCAGTAAAAAAGAACATTATGTGGGCTAAAACATTTTTGAGACCGGGAATTTTTTTTTCCTAAAAATATAATTTTGGAATTTTTCTCGTAACTTTTATTTTAACATTTTTTGTATTTGCCGTTGTTTACGAGGAAAATTCGACCTTATAATACTCACAAGATGTCTTCCTTATGAAAGTAAAAATTCAACAAAAAATTGGCAAAAAATATAAGTGTGTGCTTTTTGAGAAAACCGACTTTTATTAATATTTCCAGAAAAATCGCCGTAATTTTTTAATTTTAACCATTTTTAAATTTTCAAGCGGAATTTAAAAGAAGACCATAAACGCTATCAGAAACAGAAAGAAAACAATAAGTATATCATTTGAGTGTAAAGTTAAAGAGGTTTAAAAAAAGAGTATTTTTTTGGAAAAACAAACCTATCTTATTTGAAATGGATGAAAAAGCATCTTCATGCAAGAGGAACAATTCATGTTGATTATTTTATTATATAATAATTTATTCCGATTGAATCTTTATGGCTTTGAATCCTGAAAGGACTGAATTGTTGTATTGATTTTAATAGTTCGTTTTCAAAAAAACTGAATCAGTATGAAGTACTCTCTAAATGTAAATTAGTGAAAATTCAACTAATTATATCAATACTAAAGATTTCAACTGATAAATCAGTATTTTTTAAATTTCATTGATTGAAATAGTAAAGTACATTGTAACAGTCTCATTTAAACTGATTTTTTTTTCGCTTCTGTATCAATAACATTCTCCAAAGGTAAAAATGCTCTAAAAAGAAGGAATAAGGTGATTTTTTGAAAAAATATGGCAATAAATTCTTTGAAATAAAATGAATGTCGGTACTATATTATATTAAATTAAATTACAAACGCTCTAAGTTCTTAAGATTTCAGGTAAAAATATTGCATTTTAAACAAAAGATATGATGAATCTTCAACCAAAGAGATGAATTTTCAACTAAAATTATGAATCTTCAACAACAACATTAATTCTTAACAATGTACCAACAACAAGAGAGTCAACTTTTAACCAAATATTTGAGTTTTCAACCACGAAGATTAATTTTCTTTAAACAAAAAATACGATTTTTCAATATAATGCATACATTTCTAACCAAATAGTTAAATTTTCAACTAGAAAAAATAAATTTTGAACCAAATAGTGGAATTTTCAACTAAAAATGTGAATTTCCAACCAAAAATGTAATAGTTGAATTTTTAGTGAAGAAAGTTAATTTGTATGAAGGGGAATGTTTTTCAACAAAATAGTTTATTTTCTAGCCAAAAACATGAATTCTCAACTAAAATTATAAATTTTCAAGAAAAAAATGTATTCTCAACAAAATAGTGTAATTTTCAACCAAAAGAGGTGAATTTTCAAACCTACCCGAAAATATGAATTTCAAATGAAAAAGTCAATTTTCAACCAAATAGTTGAATTTCAAACCAAAAAAGGATGACTTTTTCACAAAATTGTTAAATTTTCAGGCCAAAAAGACAAATTTTCTTCAGGACTGTCAAACAAAAATGAAATAGTTAATTTTGCATTCAAAAACAATTAAAAAAATTGATTTTCAAGAAAATAGTTATATTTTCAACCAAAGTGATGAATTTTTTAATGAAAGAATCAATTTTCAACTGAAATAGATTTAAACCAAAAAGATGAATTTTCAACAAGTATGATTAAGTTTCCACCAAATATTACGAATTTTCAACTAAAAAACATCAATTTTCAACCAAAAATGGAATATCTAAATTTTAAGTCAAAACAATTAATTCTCAGAATCTCAGATAGAAGAAAATCGAATTATCAACAGATTCGATGAATCGTCAACCAAAACAGATTAATTTTTAATCAAACAGTTGTATTTTTAACCAAAAAAGATTAATTTTGAACAAGTGAGGAGAATTTTTAAACAAGAAGGATGTTTTAGCCAAAAAAGAGAAAAAAATTATCCAAATTGTTGAATTTTTGAGTTGGAAAGACGAATTTCCAAGAAAACAGTTACATTTTCAGAACGAAAACATAAGATTTGAAGAAAACCGTTCATTCTCTACTCAATAGTTGAATTATCAACTAAATAATTAAATTTTCAACTTAATAATAAAATTTGTGATTAGTACAGATGAAGTCTCAACTAAAAATGAAATAGTAGACTTTTTAACAAACGAAAAAATAATTTTCAACCAAATGGGAAGTTATATGATATAAAGACTAAAGAATAATAGTTTAAATAAAAGTTAAAGTTCATTCTTGATACTTTTAAAATATTAGATTGAGAAACTGAAAATCATGTTCAGAAAATAAACTTATTCTTCCACTGCACACTTTTTGACTTCGGACTACACCCTGTTTCGTGTCAATTGTCTTCTCATATTATCATTATTCAAATAATTAGAAAGTTTCAATTTTTAACAAGAATATAAATAAATAAAATATTCTTTGCATTAAATTTGTTTGTGTAGGATCATTTACATTAAAAAGGTTTAAGAAATATATAATTATGAATCCGGATAGTCCGCGTGCGCATAGAAATAGTTACTAATTGATTGAGTATATTTTTACTAATTATCAGTCTGTATTCTAGCTACAACAATTAGTAGAATTTAACTGACAATCAGTTATATTTCACTGATTCAAATGTAGAGAGTAGGTGGAAGATTTTTCCTTACTTTTAATTTTTATTGTTAGTAAAAAAGATCGTGATCTGGGTATTACTTTGATTTAATGCAGGATCTAAAAGCAGGAAACATCAAATTTCGATGTTATGTATGCGTCCTCTAATGCAGGTATTACATGAGCAATGTTTCATTGTTATGTTATATATATATATATATATATATATATACACACACACACACATACATACATACATACATACATACATACATACATACATCCAGACATACATCCATATGTATATATATGTATAAGGAATGAGCATTATTTTGAATTTATGATAGCCATTGTGCGTGATACTATTTCCAGTATTGCGCTTGGAATCTCGGATGTAAGCTAAATCGATTTTTCGCGAATGTGTTTCTTGTATAATCGGACGTTTTAGTGTCTCCTTATATAAATCTCAACCGAAAATGTAAATTACAGCGGTCCTTGGTCACGCGAACATTTCAGCGTGAATTTACTTTGCAGCACGATTAATGATTGGCGTTAAATTCTTTCAAATATTACACAAATTAGATTTAAATTAATCTGAAATTAAATGTAGATAAAATTAATTGATTGATGATAACAAATTATTATGAATTAGAATATGTTTAGTGTTTGGATCAATATTTTTCAGTAAAATGTTGCTAGCATTTTATTTACTGTGTGAACATCAAAAAGCTTGCAATATCGTGTGCCTGGAATATTATACGCTTTTGTTTAGAGAAATGATTTTTTCAATTACTGGGTTTTAATAAGTGTAGTTTCCCCAATAATATCTTGCATCCAATAATTTATACTTTACTCTTTATCAAAATAAATTTGATTAAATATGAGTAAATGTCATCCGGTAAGGGTAATGTATCCCTGACCATTTTTTTCAAATGCATGGCCTTATACCTTTTAAAGAAAGCTTATGATCTAATTATATTGTCAATATACGTATTTTTTTCAATTATTTTACGAATTATTAAAAAAAGCTTCTTTCTTATTTCCAATTATATAGTTACAGAGTCATAATCAATTCTTAAATGTCTCCGAGTTTATATGTCATACGGTAACACAACTTTTAGGCCATACAATTAATAGATTGCATGGCCTAAAAGTTTAATTTCCACATATCAATTGATCATATAAAGCATATAAATTTGAAGTAATATTTTATTTTCATTATAATGTTTTGCAACATAAAACTTATTTCAGAACATATATAATGTGAATGAATAAACATACAAATTTGATCTTTTATTATATATAATTTATATAATTAACTTCCGATCTAAAAATGTGATTAAATATTGTATTATTAGGATAATTAGGACATTATTTTATTCAGGAAGTGTCTACGCGTATCGCAAAAATCCAGCTGTACGTACCGAAAGTTCGGTACAAATAGTTTCTTTTCCAGCTCCCATTATTCGTACCGAAAAAATCTGACTACTTTTACCGAAATTTCGGCACACATAGCCACGGCCTTTTATTTCACAAAAAAATCTTATATATGTAGGAACTAAGGGCGTGACAAAAAAAGTATTCTGGTATGTAATTATTTGCTTAATTAATTCCATTATAGACAGCAAGAGTAGTATAATTATAATTTTCAAATTTAATATTAACATGAAAATTATAATTTCTCTATTATTTTTATCTATAATACAACTAATTAAACAAAATCATCACTCTTCATTTTTTTTACTATTCGGCATGATTTAACATTGTGAATATAGGGATTTTGTTGGCTGATATGTATACTTTAAAATCACGCAAGAATTATATGCGTATACGTACATACGTGTTTTTCTTTGAAACAATTTTTTCATAAAAAAGGATTTTTATTAAAATTTATTTTTACGTATATATAATAGATTTATTCGCTCTGTAGAAAATAATAATTTCATTTGTTTCTATATGGCTCAATAAAAAATCATTTGGTTCAGCGTTAGCAAAAACTGAAGTTTTTGCATTTGTGGTCGACATATATGATCCGCCATTTAAAATTTCGTAATTTTGACTATAGATTTGCAATTAGTACCTTGCACTGCGAAGTGGCTAGAAAAGTGGCAGTCAGCAAGTAACTTGAAAAAATCTCTCTATATACCACTGTTTCAGGAATCGAAGATGTTTTAAGAAGATATAGTACAATATTGTACTAAACATACTACCCTAACCCAAAAAATAGACCCTATATGTCACATTATCACGTGTGCCAGATTAGCCTGTATGCAATATTACTCCGGTTACCACATTACTTTAGGTTCTATATTACCCGAAATAATGAAACTAATACCGAAATAAATACCCTGACGAAAAACATGAACTCGATGTACCACATTACCCCGTGCACCACGTTAACCTATGTGCTATAATACTTGATGTAACATATTGCCCTATGTGCTATATTGCCCCATATGCTATATTAACCTATGTCATATAACAGAATTTTTCGTTGCACCATATTACCCAAAATATACTACCCTAACCAAAAACAGTGACACATTGGTTAGCGTGTTCGAAGTGCGCACAGGGAGTGTAGCCTCCTAGTATAAATTATTTAAACTACGATTAATTAAATAAGATTAAAGGGCTTTGCAAATAATTAAAAAAAAAATGAAATTGGATCAGGTGCAAAGACACACTCTAAAAAATGAGGGGGAACAGTCACTTCCGGGTACAAAGGAAGGAATCAGAAATTGAAGGGGGAGGGGCTGTAAAGTGATTTGGAAGTCACTCCTTGCTTTTGTCAGCCCCTTAATATATAATTACTTTTACCCCCTTTATTTTTTCACCCCCGTCCATTATTAGGATACGAAACCCTTCTTGTGGACGCGCGACGCCTACTTTGACTAATTTTTTTTTATATTTATGTTTATTTTGTATTAAGCCATTGAAGGAAAGGGACTGACAAGGGATTTGGAATGTTGGAGGAAATGGTTAGAAACCTTTTGAAAAATTTTCTTGTTATGCTGAAACCATGTACTAACGTATTTTTATGTGCTGATTACGAATATAACATTGAAAATATTTGCAAATTACATTTTCAAGGCCAATTCGAAGAAAATAGTAATGAAATTGTCAAAAATAACAATTATTCGTAATTTTTCTTAAATTTAGGAACATTTCTTATTCATTAATGAAACAAAATGTATATAACATATTACATTATTTTTTATTTCTATAATTCAAATTAATCCACTGTTCAACATTGAAATTGATCAACAGTTAGTGGAATTCATTAAAGAAATTCAAATTTATTAATATTTAATATCAATAAAATCCTTGATCGATTCACATTTCTTTCAATATGATAAATTTTTTGTTATCTTTATTTTGATCTGAATTTTAAATTGAACAATAAAAAAATAATTAAGTCTAGTAAAAAGACTTTTGACAAGTTATTTTGGTGTTTTTAAGAAAAATACAAATGTTTCTGTTAAAATGTATGAAAGTAAGTATAAATTAATTATAGTTCCGTAGAAAACCCGAAACGCTGAAAAAAGCCGATCTTGACAAACTTTTTTCTATTTTTCAACAAAAATACAAATGTTTTTTGGTTTCTCTCGACTGGTATTTTACTTTTGGACTAGAAAGAAGATTTTTCAAAAAGTTTCAAATCATTTATTCCAAAATTCGGAAAAGTCATCGAACTAAAAAATTAACAGAATTATAAGATAACCTCGGTGGAAAAGTTATATATAATATTTTCCACTATGTATAATTTTTCCGACTGGAATGAGCTTACTTCCTCAACTCGAACACCATTATTCTTATACTTATTTCAATTAATAGGAATAGAAAAATAAATTTTTAGAATAATCTGAAATACTTTTTTTTTGTCAAATTCGAATTCGAATACTTCCAACTTTTTTATTTTCACCCTTATAGTTATTTCGTGGAAAATTGAAGAGAAATCGTTAAGTGAAGGTACGATGGCGATAGTGGTAATTTCACGGAAGACTGGGCAAATGAAAATATCTCAATTATAGTGAAAACAGTTCATATTTTCGAACTGTTACATATGAAGAAAAAACAAATAAATTATGAAAAATATATAATCTTCAAAATGAATGAAAGGTAAGTTGAAAGAAATCGTGTTGAGACGAGGGAAATTCTAAAACGTTTATTTTTTAATTTATTTCGAAAAAAAATGTAAGAGAAAGACAAACAAATATTTAAAAGTTTTCCAAAGGAGAAAAAAGAAATTACAAGATGCATCATGATGAAAAAAATGATTTTTCTTACCTCCTATCCGAAATGCTTAATAAAATCCATGCTATAAATAAATACGAAGTGCCGGTTGGATTTCAACATATTATCTCTATTTATATAAAAATTACCGTCAAACATGGTAATTTCGGACACTTCTAAATTCCCTAAATTAATAGGATAAATAACTAAAAACTGATCTAAGAATCTGAAATCAGTTCAAGCTTTAACTGGTTCTAGATTCTGGTTAGATTCACCCATCTACAGTAATTTAAACTATCTATTTGGAAATGTCCGAATTTACCCCACATGTCCGAAATTACCCCGCTTGGCTGTATCTCATATAATATTTTCTTATGAAAAAAAGTATTTAAAATACCGTTTTTGGATTCGTTTCCATTTTGAGGGGAATTCGTGGTTTGGCGGGCCACGTTGGAGAGTTGAGAAGACGCCGAGCACTCAGGGTGCACGATCACTTTCGATTGTCATTGATACGCGTGGTTTGGGGAATTTCGAGGGTGGAAATGGATTTTCGATCGACTCGACTCGCTTCACCACTCTCGATGTAAACGGCGGAGCGGTGAGAGTTGTACTGAGAGTTTGAGAATCGAGCGTGGGTGAGTTTCCGAACACAGGGAGGCGCGTCGGTCACTATCAGCTATCAGCTACAGGTTGCGCTCGTCTCGTTCACGCAGGCTAGGCTTGGAGGGTCGAAGTCTCGCGGGATAGACGAGGGACTAGGGGTTGCTATAGGAAAGCCCGGAAAGGCACCCTCCGCTCCCTATGCACCCCATGCAGCCCCTTAAAATTTTTACAAAAGTCCCCTTCGGCTGTCGACCTTACACTTGCACACTTCTCACCACGCACTGAACAGCTTCTCTTATCCACAGACCACATACTCCGCAATATGCTTTCACGACACTTGCAGGCCTGAAAAAATGCAATAAGTCGTCAAAGAAAGTGGGGAAATGTCAACACTTGTTGAAGAGGCTAATTACACATTTTGATACAAGAATAGGGGAAAAGCAGGTAATGCGATGCAAAGGTTTTGTAACACGTGACACTTCTGTGATCAAAAAATTTAAATTCATTTCGATACATTAAGTACCAATATTATCAACTGACAAAATTTTCAGCTGAATTTTCAAGCAAATAATTGAATTTTCAACTCGAAAACTTGAATTTTTTAGAAAAAAATTTATCTGCAGACAAAAGGGATGAATTTTTAACCATGAGAGATGACTTTCCTAAAACAAAAGATGAATTTTCAATCCAAATGACCGAATTTCCAAGAGCATAATTAAACTTCCAACAAAATATTTGAATTTTTTACCAAATAGCTGAATATTTAACCTACGATGATAACTTTTCTATTCAAAGACGAATTTTTAATAACATACAATAATTTTCTACGAAATAGTTGAATTTTCAAATAAAAAAGAGAGGTTTACAAAAAAAATGGAAAAGTTGAATTTTCAGCTAAAAACACTGATTTTCAAGAACAAAAAACGAATCATCAGCCTGTTGAAATAAACGAAAAAAGATTTTTAACAAAACTGTTAAACCCTCAACCAAAGAGATGAATTAGTCATTGGCTAAACACGTATTTGACGTATATTCTGCGTTTTTTCGCGAATTATTGTCAAAAAAGGGTTCTTTAAAAGTATAGTTGAATTTTCAACCAAGAAAGATGACTTTTTTTATCATGGAAGATTAATTTTCAATCCAAAGGGACGAATTTTCAACAAAACATTTGAATTTTCGACCAAAAGATATGATCTTCACAAAACAGTTGAATTGCCAACCAAAAAATGGAACTTTCAACAAAGCAATTGAATCTTTAACTAAATAGCTGCATTTTTAACATAAAAAGATGAATTTTCAACTAAAAAGATAAGTTTTCTAACCAGAAAGACAAATTTCCCCCAAAATACATACATTTCCAACCAAATAGTTGAATTTTCAACTTAAATGAGAAGTAATTTTTTAACAAGAAATGGAATCGTTCAATTTTTAGTTAAAAAAAAAACACAAATTTTCAACAAACATAATGAAATTTCTTCTCAAATAGATGAATTGTCAACAAAATACATGAACTTTTGACAAAACATTTGAATTTTCGACCAAAAAATATGACTTCAACAAAATAGTTGAATTTTCCACAGAATAATTAAACTTTTGACAAAATAGTTGAATTTTTATCTAAATAAATTTTGAACCAAAAAGATTAATTTTCTCCCCAAATGAATGAATTTTCAACAAAATACATAAATTTTTTACCAAATAGTTGAATTTTCGACTTACAAAGGAAAGAAATTTAACCAAAAATAGAATAGCTACATTTTCAGTTCAAAAAATTATTTTATACAAAAAAAACTAATTTCCAACAAAATAGTTAAATTTTCAAATAAATAGTTTAATTTTTAACGAAATAGTCTAATTTTCTACCACAATAGTTAGATTTTGAAACGAAAATATGAATTTTAAACCAAAGAGTTAATTTTCAACCAAAAGTTTAATTTTCTACCAAATTGTTAAATTTTCAAGACAAAAAGGCAAATTTCCTACAAAACCGTTGAACTGTCAATCCATAAATATATGCATTTTCAACAAAAAAGTTAATTTACGTTCAATTAGTTGCATTTTCAACTGAAATGATGAATCTTCAACCGAAAACAATGAAGTATTTGCCGAGTTAATATTTTAAATATACAAATTTTCAACAAAATACATGAATTTTCTACCAAGTACTTCAATTATTTTCAGCTTATAAAGAAAAAATTGTATACCAAAAATGTAATAGATACATTTTCAGATAAAAAAATTAATTTAACACCAAAAAACGAATTTCCAACAAAATAGTTGTATTTAAAAAAATAGTTTAATTGCATATCGCAGTAGTTGAATTTGAACCAAAAATATGAATTTCCAACAAAAAACTTGATTTTCAACCAAAGGTTTCATTTTCTACAAAACCGTTGAATTTTCAATTGGCGAATACATGCAAATTCATTCATTTTTGAAAGCTAAAAAAAGTTTACTTACGACCAAATAGTGGAATTTTCAAGGCAAAAAGACAAATTTTGTAGAAGACAGTTAAATTTGCAACCAGAAAAGTTGTGAATAATTTTGGAAAAAAGATTACACTTCAACTGATATTATTTGATCAAAAGTTCACATAGTGTTAACATTTTTTTAAATTGACAAAAAAAAGTTTTTTTTTTCCTTTCCTATCAACTAGTCCTGAGACTAAGAGGTGGTATTTATACTCAAAAGCATTACGTACAATTACCGTACAATTACGTACAATTAAGTAGAATTAGATGAACGTTATAGTTCTAAATTTTGTAACGCTGGGCTATAACTGTGATTTAACGCATAAATATCCTCTTTTTCAATAATACTACTGTTTTTGATCTTAATATATAGGGGAACAAGGGGCAAAACGGGACGATTTTTCTTTAGGATTTTTTATTTCATACTAAAATACTTTTTTTCTGCAGTAAACACTATAGGCGTCTTAAACAACTAATAATGTACTAAAAAAATGTTTTTCGCATTGGAACAATGCTATGTTCTACCTTTTTTTTATTGATTTTTGAAAAAAAAGTTTTTCGTCCCGTTGCGGGACGCTTTATTAAATAAAAAATAAAATGTTTTATAAATGAAATTAATTAAAAATGACAAAACAAATAAGTAGTACAGTTACAAGAACTTATTGTCACAAGTTTAATTGTCCATTTTTTATATAAAAATGAACAAAATCGGGCCTTCCAAAATACGCAGACATGAATTTCGTCTTCGTCCTCACTGTCGAAACCTGCGCAAGACTGATGAGCCCAATTGTCGCACGAACTGCATTGAACCCACTGTTCGATCGAAAAATCGTGACAGTACAAACAATCGCGACCTTCGATTTATGCATTCGGCAGAAATCGAAAGCAATATGCGCTCTAGTACATCTCGCGCGGTGTCCCGTTTTGCCCCGGCCCATTCTGCCCCCAAAGTACTTTTTCCAATATGACTCCTGAAAATCGCGATAATAGTTAAAAATCAGTCAAAATTATAACTGGGCACGAAAACGATCCATGCGCTCAACAACTTGAAAAATAACAACAAAATTATAACAAATTGACATGGGAAATCTCGGGAACGACTCAAGACGAAGTTCCTACAATTTTTTAGTAGATGGCGTCACACCACAGAGGAGATGTAATCATTGTCCCGTTTTGCCCCTGTCGTCAATTTCCTCATGTTTTAAATTTTGTAACGCTGATTCGTAACTGTGATTGAACGCATAAATATCCTCTTTTTTATTAATACTATTGTTGTTGATCTTAATATATATCATTTTAGAAATTATACGTTTTTTATAATTACCTTCCAAATCAAGAATTCTTGTATTGTTCCAATCAAGTTCATGATTCTGAGAGCTACAATGAACATTTATGACAAATTCTCCTTTTTTCTTATTTTCATGCTCTTTCATACGTGCTTCTAGCATTCTTTTGGTTTCACCGGCATAAGAAACAGGGCAATTTTTACAACAAATTTTATAAACGACATTATTATGATCCCATTTGTTTGACACATCTTTACCTATCCTAACAATACATGACAAAGAAGGTTTTATCGAAGGTATTACAGTTATATTAAATTTTCCAAATATATGAGAAGTTTTGTCAAAAAACTTTTTAATGTATGGTAAACAACTTTTGGTTGACGGACCAATAATTGTTTTCGCGCAGAGTTGTTTCATTCAGGCTGTTTTTTAGGTCGCTGAAACCAAATGCGAAACCTGTTTTCCCCCATCACGTCAGCGTTTTTTTCTAACCCCAAAAAACAGCTTCAAACTATAAAACCCAACAATATCAACCCTTAAGCCATATAACCCTATACCTTCAAAGCTCAATAACCTTGAGATCGATATAACCTACAATCCTTAAACCCATAAGCTCAAAATTTATAACCACAAAACTTATAAATCTCAAATCCCAATAAACTACAAACCCAAAATGCAGCAAAAAACGAAAAATTTCACCCACAAATTTCAAACCTCAATCTCGGAGAGTTTTAGCTTTATAATTCCATACGTCCATCACTTCATAACCTCAAAACCCATAAGCTTCATAACCCTGAAGTCCCATAACACTCAGGGCAAGATCAGAGTTTCAGCCACTTAAGACAAGATAAGAGTTCTAGCCACTTAAGACAAGATCTAGTGGTGATCCAGCCACTTAAGGCAAGATCAGTCAGTTCCTGCCACTTCGAGCAAGATATTAGCTCTCCAGCCAAGTAAGGCAAGATCTGTTGTAATTCCAGCCACTCTAGGCAAGATCTGAGTTCCAGCCACATAAGGTAAGGTCAGAGTTCTAACCGATAAAGGAAAGATCAGAGTTCTAGCCACTTAAGGCAAGATCTAGTGGTGATTGAGCTACTTAAGGCAAGATCTAGTGGTGGTCAGCCACTTGAGGCAAGATCTATTGAATATCCAGCCACTTAAGGCAATTGACTGGAGAGCTAAAATCTTGCCTTAAGTGGTTGGATCACCACTAGATGTTGCCTTTGGTGGCTAGACCACCACTAGATCTTGCCTTAAGTGCCTGGATCACCACCAGATCTTGCCTTAAGTGGCTAGAACTCTGATCTTGCCTCAAGTGGCTGGAACTCTAATCTTGCCTTAAGTGATATGGAACTTCAGGGTTATGGGGCTCATGGGTTTTGAGTTTATGAAGTGATGGACGTATGAAATTATAAAGCTAAAACTCTCCGAGATTGAGGTTTGAAATTTGCGGGTCAAATTTTTCGTTTTTTTGCTGCATTTTGTGTTTGTAGTTTATTGGGATTGGAGATTTATGAGTTTTGTGGTTATAAATTTTGAGCTTATGGGTTTTAGGATTTTAGGTTATATCGATCTCAAGGTTATTGAGCTTTGAAGGTATAGGGTTATATGGCTAAAGGGTTGATATTGTTGGGTTTTATAGTTTCAAGCTGTTTTTTGGGGTTAGAAAAAAACGCTGACGTGATGGGGCAAAACAGGTTTTGAATTTGGTTTCAGCGACCTAAAAACATATAATCCACTTGGTCAGGTTTAAGGAACCCTCCCCTCATTTTTTGTGGTCCTGTGTAATCATTGTTTTGTAATAATTGAGTTATAATTTTCAAATTTTTTGTATGAAATTTTCGGTGTGATAACTTCATTGATCAATCAACCGTTCTTCCTGATGAATTTGTCTTTTGGTACCAACCCGTGTGGAAATCGCCATATATTTTCCCGATTACCGACCTGGCCCTGATCGGTTTAGTATCTTCGGGGCCAGATCGGGATAATTCCATGGCCCAGACTCGAGCCAGACCAGTTCAAGTATTGCAACGCCACCTAGTTCCAATTAGGGAACATGCCCTGCTGTCAAATGAAGTGTGTTACTGTTGATAAAATTCATGTTTATTATCTGAGTTTAAATTTATAATGCAATAAACAATATGCCAAAGTCTAGTACACCACGAGTTCGAAAGCATCGCGCGTTAGCTGCTTTAGACAATTTTCGTTATGAAAACGAGGGTAAATAAATCGTTGAAAGGCATTGATTGAATCGAAACCTAACCTCAAAATTGAAATTTATTTGAAAACTTATCATAAATTGTATATTTCTAAGATATTTTGAGTTTGCATTAAAGTTACACAAATAAAAAAATGTATATAAATTTTAACCCAAGTTATTGATTATATATTGAAAATCATGTAGATATTGATGGAGATGATGAAGAAGAAAGTTGAACGCAACCCGAAATGCAAGTTTCACGAATTTAAGAAGATCAAAGCAACGTGTTTAGTTTTTGATATAATTAAAAGATAAAGCATAGCATCTATAACTCTAAAAATGAACTTATAAATATTCAGGATTGTAAGCATCAGAAATTCAGTTTTCTTCGACATAACCTCAAAATTTTATTTAATTCTTATTTTAATTTTACGACGAGTTTAAAGCTAAATTTAGAGTTAAATTTATTATTTTTATAGAAAAATGGTCATAGTTAAGTTATTCTTATCTTCTGGTTTCAGTTTTATAGCAATAATTCAGATATTTTATATTAATTAAATAGTTATTTTGATGATTTCGAACATTTGAAGCGCAGTAACATTTTTTTCAATTCAAGATTCAAAATTTTAAGCTTATAGTTTTAAAAAGATTTCAATGGTTACATATTTTAAAGCGTTTTAATTGGAATTTTCCAAAAACTTGAAATTTCAATACTTTTCGAAAATACCCCGTTTCAACGCAGGATTAAATTTCTTTTGAGAAATGTCCGGCTCCAATTCAGAATTTAAATTCTTTTCGAAATTTCCCCTCGTTCTAGGTCAGATGCTCTTAATATAAAAAAATTCCCTGTTCCAATCCAGAATTTTAATTCTTTTCGAAAATTACCCGTTTCAACTAAGAATTAAGTTTCTTTTGAAAAGTGCCCTTTTCCAATGCAGACTTTTAAGTTTTTTCGAAAATTTCCAATTCCAGCTCAAACTTGATTAAAATTGGAATATTTCCTGTTCCAACTGAGAATTTGTTTAAATTCAAAAATTCCGTTTCATCACAAAATTAGAATTCTTTGGAAAAATTCCCTGTTACAGTCCACAATTTTCATTTTTTTTTGAAAATGTCCAATTTCAACTCAAAATTGATTAAAATTGGAATATTTCCTGTTCCAACTAAGAATCTTCCAATTAAGAATGTTAATTCTTTTCGAAAATTTCCAGTTTTAGCTCAGAATTAATATTCGTTTGAAAACTTCCTTGTTCTAGTCCAGAATTTTAATTCTTTTTGCGAATTACCCGTTTCGACTCAAAATTAGAATTATTTTTAAGAATTTCCCGCCAAGGACTGGGGCGGACATAGTAAATAAGGAACTCAAAAAGACTAAAAAAGGTATTGAGTTTGTTTTTGTGTTAATATTTGGTACTTGAACGAAAAATATAGTTCACTTTATTAATTTTTCTTGTTATAAAATTATTATTATAAACAAAATCATAAGAAATTATAAATTTCAAAAATGGCTCTCAACGGGGAATAGGTCGGGGCCAGGTCGGGTACCGATCGGGTGTCCAGATCGGGCTCCAGATCTGGCTCCGATCGGGCCGTGTGTTTCATCAGCGATCGGGCCCAGGTCCGTTTTCCAGATCTGGGCCAGATTTGGCCTGGTCTGGGCCCGGTCTGGGCCATAGCAAAATTTCTACACGGGAATTGGTGATAATGTTATTATTTTCTTCAATTAGAAATATATCTAAGAAATTAATTTTATTGTTCTCTTCAAGTTCGAAGGTAAAATACAGATTGTTGTTATAAGAATTAAATGTGTCGATAAAATTGTTATGATCTTCTTTAACACATAAAATCATGTCATCCACGTACCAATAATAAAAAGGGAGCGTGACACCATGTTTGTCTTTTAGTATTTTTAGGCAATAACTTTCCAGGTCATCCATAACCATGTCTGCAAATAAGGGTGAAATGGGTGAACCTTTCAGAGTGCGTTACGATTAAAAGTATAGAAACGTCTCTACAATCACTAGACATTACAGATACTACTAAAAATGAAATAAGAGATGAAGTGACTATAAATATGTGTAGTAATATGAAACAAAAGACACATATTTCTGTCGAAGAAAGATCTTCTGCTAGGAAATTAAAACCCACAAAATCCTTTACCAAAAAGAATCCAGATATCTTTTTTGCAGTTGCTGATAAAGGAAATGTTTCGGTATGTTTGTCCAAAAAAGATTATATAAAAAAAAATGAATAACTTTTGACTGGATTCTAATATTTTTAAAAGATTCAATGAAAATCCTCTTAAAAAATGACAAGAGAATATTTCAAAAATATTAAAAGATTTGAATGATAATGACTTCTTACAATATAAATATCAAAATAATGAGCTAACCAACACTATTCTAGCTAAATGTTACGGTTTACCAAAAATCCATAAGGAAAATACACCACTTCGTCCCAAAATTTCTTTAATCAACAGTCCAACTCACTTTTTAGCGAAAGTTGTATATAAAAAACTGAAGAATGTTATGAAAACTCCTAATGTACACATTAATGATAGTCTTTATTTTTAAAAAAAATTGTTAAATATAGTAATTGATAATAACCATTACGGCGTATCGAAAAAAAAAGTTTGTTTGCGCGAAGTTCTAATAGCAATGAAAACTTTCTTTTGGGA
Source organism: Andricus curvator (assembly GCA_932195095.1). Taxonomy (NCBI): domain Eukaryota; kingdom Metazoa; phylum Arthropoda; class Insecta; order Hymenoptera; family Cynipidae; genus Andricus; species Andricus curvator. The sequence goes on from CAKNYM010052449.1 coordinate 325,907, forward strand.
GTCAAAAACACTCCCCTAAAGTTTCATAAAAAAAATCCTTCTGTCTCCGCATGGTAGATATAGCTAAAAATCACAAAAAACGAAGCACTTCAAATTTGAACAGCAAAAAAATTTTTTTTTAGATTTAAATTATCAATAAAAATAGTTCAAAGCAAGTTGATTTATACCCGCATAGCGATAATTCTAATAAAATATTTTTTACCCTCCCTAATTGACTTTGAAGTTTCAAAAAATCGAAAAATGTCAACTTTTTCGCTATTTTCTTAGATTCATGGTAAATTTCTCGACTATTTGACCATATAATATGTGATATACGTTAATGAGAATGTATTTTCAATATGGTGCAACAATAATATATAAGAAATGTTGGCATTAACATAATTTTTATTGACTTTGAATTACAAAAAAATATTTAAAAGTGATTATATTGCTCTTTCTTTGACAATAAAATTAATTTTCGGTATATAAATTATCAGAAAAAATAGTTCGAAGGAAGTGAATTTGTATCCACATAGCAAAAAATGATTCAAATATTTTTTACCCTACCTAAGTGACCTTGAAATTTCAAAATATCGAAAAAAATCGACTTTTTCGCTATTTTCTTAGAGTTACGGCAATTTTTTCGACTATTTGACCACGAAATGTCTGATATACGTTGAGAAGAATGTATTTTCAATATGATACACCAATGATATATGCAGAATGTCGATATTGAAATAATTTTTATTGATTTTGGATTACAAGAAAATATCTAAAGGTGATATATTGCTCTTTATTTCACAACAAAATTAATTTTCGGTGTCTAAATAAGGTAAAAATGTTTTCAAATGTATATATTATTGTTGCAACATACTGCAAATACATTCTGATTAACGTATATCATACATTATACGGTCAAATAGTCGAGAAATTTACCATGAATCTAAGAAAATAGCGGAAAAGTCGACTTTTTTCGATTTTTTGAAACTTCAAAGTCAATTAGGGAGGGTAACGAATATTTTAATGGAAGTATCGCTATACAGGTATAAATCTACTTGCTTTTAACTATTTTTATTGATAATTTATATCTCAACAAAAAATTTTTTGCTGTTTAAATTTGAAGAACTGCTTCGTTTTTTGTGATTTTTAGCTATATCTACGATGCGGAGACAGAAGGATTTTTTTTTTATGAAACTTTAGGGGAGTGTTTTTGACTATATTCATTCTAATTGCAAAATTCCTTTCGAAGAGATAAGGAGATGTATATAATTTCTTTTTGAAAATACTCATTTCGTTTTCAATGAAAATATTATTCAACAAATTTATAGCACTCCGATGGGTTCACCCATTTCACCCTTATTTCTAGACATGGTTATGGATGACCTGGAAAGTTATTGCCCAAAAATACTAAAAAAAAACATGGTTTCACGCTCCCTTTTTATTATCGGTACGTGGATGACACGATTTTATGTGTTGAAAAAGATCATATCAATTTAATTATCGACACATTTGATTCTTATAACAAAATAATAACATTATCACCAATTGGTACCAAAAGTCAAATTGATCAGGAACAATGGTTAATTACTTCTCAGGTCATCCAACACAAGTAAAAAAGAACATTATATTCAACTTGGTTGACAGAGCAATGAAGTTATCACACAGAAAATTGCATACAAAAAATTTGAAAACTATAACTCAATTATGACAAAACAATGATTATTTGATAAATTTTACTAATCAAAAAAACAAGATCCGTAAACTAAAAATAAAACATCTACCTGAACAAAACAACTTTGCGCGAAAAAAAGTATTGGCCCGTCAACAAAATGTTTGTTTACCATACAATAAAAAGTTTTTTGACAAAATTTCTCATATATTTAGAAAATTTAATATAACTGTAATACCTTCGATAATACCTTCTTTGTCATGTATTGTTAAGCTAGGTGAAGGTGTGTCAAACAAATGGAATCATATTAGTGTCGTTTATCAAATTTGTTATAAAAATTGCCCTGTTTCTTATGTGGGTGAAGCCAAAAGAATGCTAGAAGTACGCATAAAAGAGAATACAAATAACAAAAACAGGGAATTTGTTATGAATGTACATTGTAGCTCTGATAACCATGAATTTGATTGGAAAAATACAAGAATTCTTGATTTTGAAGCTAATTATAAGAAACGATTAATTTCGGAAATGATATATATTAAGATCAACAACAATAGTATTAATAAAAAAGAGGATATTTATGGGTTGAATCACAGTTACGACTCAGCGTTACAAAATTTAAAACTATAACGTTTATCTAATCATTCTTATTTGTACGTAATTGTACATTAATTGTACGTAATACTTTTGAGTATGGAAACGTTAGTTTGAATTCAAATTTAGCCTAGTTGGCAGGAAGGGGAAAAAAAGTTTTTTTTTTGTCAATTTAAAATAATTTAACTCTATGTGAACTGTTAGTCAAATAATATCAGGTGAAGTGAAATCTTTTTCCAAAATTATTCACAAATTTTTGTTGTTCTATATGTTGGTGTTTTTAAATAAAATTTTAGCCTGAAGAGGTCAGCGAAATAAGCTGACGAAACGTTGCAAAATAATGGTGAATTATTATTGAAATTCACCCCCTGTGATAGACAAAAACTTTCTATTCAGTTACATTTTCAGTTTAAAAAGAATTAATTTTCAACAACAATAAAAGAAATTTTCAACAAAATAATTTAATTTTCAACCCAATAGTTAGCATTTTCAACCAAGCGAGAGGAATCTTGGAATAAAAATATAATGCTAGATTTTTCAACCAAAAAAAAAAATTAACTTTCAACTATTAATAAATAGTTTTAATTTATTATTCTTTGTTCGACTCACGGTTATATAAAATTGAATTTATATTTCGTATTTGAAAATAGAAGGGGTGTCAGCTTCAGTGTCGCTTGACATTTTGAGCGGCGCGACGGTGGGGGGAGGGGGGGAGGGTCACCGAAATTTCACAAATTGTGAAAAGATGGAGGGGTGAGTCAAAAATCACTTAGTCCACTTAGTTCACATTCCCCCCATTCTCATTCTCACTCTTCCCCTGTTGCTTTAGCCCACCCCTCCCCCTACTGCTCCTACTTTCGTTCATTTCTCCTACTTTCCTTTTCATACTTTCCCCTGCTTTCCCTTCCTTCCTTCCGCTACTTCCTCTCCCTTACACTACATTTCCTTAATTATTCACCCCTCATTTTCCCTATTTCTTGGTATATCTCTAACTTCCTCTCCAGGGGTAAAAGTACGATGGACGTACGCACAGTGGGGAAAAAAAGTTTTTCTGGGCAAGTTAGTCTAGAGCTTACAATTTTGATCTTATTCAAGAATTTGTATCTATAATTAAATATGAAATTTTGGAAAATGATATTATTGGCTTGAAAATAAAAAAATTCTAATACACATCCTGACAAAACGATTTTTTAAAAATCTAATTGTTTAATTTTTTTCATTAGCATGCCATGAGGTTCTGTAAATCAGAGTTAGTTTAACAGTTAGAATTAATTAAATTTAAAATTACTCCCTGTCTTGAGAAGTGAATATTCAACTAATTTTCAGTTCAGTGACTAATCTAAAGTTAATTAGTTAAATTTAATTTCTAATGTGCAAAGAATATAAGAAACGAGAAAAAACTAATAAAGAGCTTAAATTTATTTGAACAAAGTGTTTAAAAATGTATGTTGACGGACGCATTAAATTAGTTAATAAATATACAATTATCAAGTTAGTATTAATTATTGTAAGTATTTTTCAAATCTTTATACCTATTTAGATTTGAATTTGCCGCGCTAATCTCGAATAAATTCGATTAGTCTTCCGTTCGATTATTTGGCAACGAACGGACGGAAGGAAGACGATTTTGTAAAAAGTGACGAACAGTGAACAGTTAAACTGGTAAAGTCACGTGGATAAATCGCTTTAAATAATTCTCAATTCACCTCGTTAATTATTTACGCAAAATTTTTAGACCGGGGTGAGGTGTTCTTATCAAACTAGAATTATCCACTAGAAATATCCAGCTCTCTAAGATTTCCGACAGTGAACTTCGAGAAAGCGTCGACATTTTGAAGATCATTTATTGTTCGTCTTTGCGTGAAAATGCTAAATAGATTGATAATTGGGATCCAGAATTGGGACCAATTGTACAAAGATCCAACTCTTCTTTTTAGTATCCTATAAAGGTACATATAGACTTAATGCTGTAACTTTTTGGCATTATAACCTCACTTTTTTTATTCTTTGCTTCACGTGCCAAAAAACTTTTCAATCAAATGGTCGAATTTTCAAACAAAAAAGATTAAAGTTGAATCAAATTTTCAAGAAGAAAAATAAATTTTTTAGAAAGCAGATGATTTTTGATCAAAAAAATTAATTTACAACCAAAAAAGCTAACTTTTCTGCCATGAAAGCTGAATTTTCAACAAAAGAGTAAAGTTTTTAGGTTAAAAAGTCTAACATTTCAGAAAAAAGTTACTTAAAAAAATAAATAAATTTTTAACAAAAAAGATCATTTTCAATAAAAAAGATAAATTTTTAACAAGCTAGTTGAATGATATCAACCGAAAAGTTGAACTGTTAACAAACAAGAATAATTTTCTACCCAGAAAGACGACTTTTTAACAAAAAAAAATGAATTTTCTACCAAATCGTTGAATTTTCAACAAACAAGATTAATTCTCTATCTAAAGAGACCACTTTTCAACAAAATTCTTAAGTTTTCTACCAAATAGTCGAATTTTTATCTCATAAAATATACATGATAAAGTTTCAACTGAAAATGGAATAGTTAAATTTTCAGATAAAAACTCGGATAAAAAATTAACTTTCAGCAAAAATACCAATCTTCAACAGAATTGTTAAATTTTCAACCAAAAAGGATGAAAATTGATCTAAATTCTATAAAAAAAGATGAATTTTCAACAAAATACATGAATCTAACGACAAGTTTCAGAATATTTTTCAAAATATTTATATAAACTTTCCGAGGATGCACCTCTTTGTCCAAATAAAAAAAAAAAAGAGAACTCAGTCTGACTTCAGTGTCTCATGAAGCGAGTCGACTTTTCGAAATAGAGAAGGAAGAAAATATGGAATTTTACAGTTTGATTATTTTTCAATAAACTTTGTTTCTGTATATAAAAATATTCATACAAGATTTTATAACCGCGTAACCAGAGTATAATTTGGAAGTTGACTGAAAATGGAGTAACCTACAACCTGCTTTAAAAAGATAAGTTTTTCTTCATTTTATACCAATTCATATTAATTTCTGCTGAAGTGAAATTTTTCTTCATGTAATGATAGAATTGGGGTTAGGGGGGGGGGGTAAATCGTTGAAGATATTTTGAGGTGTTGGAAAACTCGAAAATTAAACTGATGGCGTCTCCCTTCACGCCTTATTTTCAAAGATTCCTAAATGCATTTTTAAACTCTCCCAATAAAAATTATAATATTGCAGTTCAATTAATATAACTATTTTAATATTTCAAGC